>PVKS010018939.1:0-39233 GCA_004027875.1 Aplodontia rufa
TATTTCTCTAAGCCTGACTTTCACGGATTTTACTTACATAGAAACTGCAGGTTGACTAACAGCAATTCTATGCATGCCAAAATCAGAACATCGTGCAGAAAACAGCTGCACAGGAAACAAGACTTACGACCCCTAGAAGTGTTAACAAGGGTTCACTTTAGGCTCTGAATATACCCTTGCTGCTCTGCCACTGGGACTTATTTTTGAAAAGGACATTCTCTTTCTCTTCCTCTCCCCTTCCCCTTCCCTTCACTCTCCCCCTCCCTGATCTCAGGGGAAACAGTCTCAAAATAAAATATAAAAAGAGCTGGGGATATGGCTCAGTGGTTAAGCACCACTGGGTTCAATCCCCAGTACCGCCCCAATATATATGTGTGTGTGTGTGTGTGTGTATCATTCTATGCAGCCAGTATCATTCAGGTAACAAAATCCCAGTATCATTCAGGTAACAAAATCTGATAAGCACATATGAGGAAAATAAAATTACAGACCCATATCTTTGATGAACATAGAGGCTAAAACCCTTAACATAATTACAAATAGAATTCAGCAACCTATTAAAAAATCATACTCCATGATCAAGTTGGTTTCATCCCAGGGATGCCAGGTGGTTAAACAGTCACAAAACATAACACACCACATAACTAGAATCAAGGGCAAAAACACAGTGATCATCTGAATAGGTGCAGAAAACCCCTCTGACAAAATTCAACACCTTTTTGTAATAAACACCCTGAAGAAGCTATGGATAGAAGGAAGGATCATACCTCAACATAACAAAGGCTGTACACAACAAATCCAAGGCCAAGGTAATAGAGCGTGGGGAAAAAGAGAAAACATCTCCTCGGAAATCAGGAATGGGACAAGGAGGTTCACTCTCATCACTCTTATTCAATATAGCATTTAAAATTTTAACCAGAGAAATTAGGCAAGAGAAGGAAATAAAAAGGATACAAACAGGACAGGAAGAAGACAAACTGTCCCTATTTGGGGCTGCAGTGGTGGCTCAGGTGTTAGAGTGCTTGCTGGCGTGTGCGAGTACGCGGGTTCAGGCCCCAGCATCATGTACACAACAGAGCCTTGGAGCAATGAAAGCCACGTGAAAAACTGAATAAGATTGTTTCTGTCTTTCTCTCTCTCACTGTCCCTCTCTCTTTAAAAAAAAAAAAAAATGAATAGTGTTTCTAAACATCAATAATGAACCCACCAAGAAAGAAATCAGGAAAATAATTTCATTCAAAATACCTTCAGAAAACAAACACAAACAAAAACCTAGGAATAAATCTAACCAAAAGAGATAAAAGCCCTCTATAAGAAAAATAACAGAACACTGAAAAAAAAAATAGAAGACGGCACCAGAAGATGGAAAGATCGCCCATGTTCATGATTAGGCAGAACATCATTAAAATGACCATGCTACCAAAAGCCATCTGAAGATTCAACATAAACCTCATGAAAATACCATGAGCATTCTTCACAGAACTAGAAAAACTCCTAAAATTCATATAAAAGAACAGAAGATTCAGAACACTTAAACCAATCTTGAGCAAACAGCAACGCTGGAAGCATGACAATACTACATTTCAAACACCAGAGCCGTAGTAATGAAAACAGTGTAGCAGGCATAAAAACAGACATTTAGATCTACGGAACAGAACAGAACAGGACACAGGACAAAACGACACAGATACAGTCCTTTGACTCTAGACAAAGGTGCTAAAAACATTCACTGGACAAAAGCCAACCTCTTTAAGAAATAGTGCTAGGAAAACTGGATTTCCGCACAGAGAAGAATGAAACTAGATTCCTATCTCTCGACTTGCACAAAGATTAGCTCAGACTTGATCAAAGACCTAGACATAAGAGAAGGAATTTTGCAGCTGCCTAAAGAAAATACAGTGGTAAGTTCTAACATGGGTACAGTCCAGAGTAGGACAACCATAGCCCAGAAAATACCATGAAGCAATAAATAGGAAAGTATCAAATTAAAAAGATTCTGCATAGCAAAGGAAACAGTTAACAGTAGGAAGAGACTGCCAACGGAATACGAAGAAAACTGGGGCTGAAGCAGTGTCATCCACAAGGACCTAGATTCAAACCCCAGCACTACGCACACAACTAAGAGTCAGAGAAATGAAGGCCAGATGGAAAAACAAATAAAAATTGATTCTCCCTTTCTTTCTCTCACGCTGTCCTTCTCTCTCTTAAAAAAAAAAAAAAGTACACAGACTTTAACAAATGCTGTTGATTAAGCATGGGAAAAAGGAAACCCGTTATACACTGCTGGAAGGAATGTACGTTAGTATGGCCACTATGGAAATCAGTATAGAGCTTCCTCAAAACACTAAAAATGGAACTACCATATGATCCAACTATACCACTTCTTGGTGTTTATCCAAAATAATTAAAGTCAGCATGGTGATTTATTTATTTAGTACTGGGGACTGAACGCAGGGGTACTTTATCACTAAGCTACATCCCTAGCCCTTTTCTTTTTATTTTGAGACAGGGTCTCGCTAAATTGCACAGGGCCTCACTAAGTTGCTGAGGCTGTCCTTGAACTTGTGATCTCCTGCTTCAGCCTCCCGAGTTGCTGGGAATACAGTACATGCCTGGCAAGTCAGCATACTTTATAGTTTATAGACACACATATTCCCATGACTATACCAGCAAAACTCACAGTAGGTAAGTTATAGAATGAGCCTTGGTGTCTGTCAAGAGATGAATAAAGAAATATAGCATAAGCTAGGTGTAGTGGCGTATACCTGTAATCTCAGTGACTTGGGAGGCTGAGGCAGGAGGATCAAAAGTTCAAAGCCAGCCTCAACAACTTAGTGAGGCCCTAAGCAATTTAGCAAGACCCTGTCTCAAAATAAAATACTAAAAAAGTGTGGGAATCTGGCTCAGAGATTGAGAACCCCCAGGTTCAACGCTCAGTACTAAGAAAGAAAGGAAGAAAGAAGTAAAAAAAAGTAAGGTAGTATATATATTCGATTGTGTTTTGTTCAGATGTAAAGATGAATGAAACTATAGTACTGCAGAAAAACAGATGGAACTGGAAAGCATAATGTTAAGCAAAATAAGCCAGACTCAGGACAGACAAGTGTCATGTTTTCTCTCACATATGGAAGAGAGAAGGACAAAAAGGATCCAATGAAAACAGAAAGGAGACCACAACAGTAAAGCAAGGGGTTCACGGGGAGAAAGGAGGTGAGCAAAAGAAGGAATGAGAGGTTGAAATTGATCAAATTATGTTACATGCATGTACAAATAAATACGTCACAATGAAATCCACTATTCTGTATAATCAGTACATACCAATAACTCTTTTTTAAATCATGATTTAATAAATGTTAGACAAAAGATGACTAAATTTGGGGCTGGAGCGGTGGCTCAGCAGTTACAGCACTTGCCTGGCATGTGCAGGGATGTGGGTTTGAACCCCAGCACCACGTATACAACAAAGTGTTGGAGCAACAAAAGTCACATAAAAAACTAAATAAAAATGATTCTCTCTTTCTCACTGTCCTTCTCTCTTAAAAAAAAAAAAAAGATGAACACATTTTTAAAAAAATTTTTTGAGGGGGGAGTACCAGGGATTGAACTCAGGGGCACTTACCACAGAGCCACATCCCCAGCCCCTTTCATATTTCATTTTGAGACAGGGTCTTGCTAAATTGCTTAGGGCCTCGTCAAGTTGTTGAGGTTGGCTCTGAACTTGTGATCCTCCTGCTTCAGCCTCCCAAATTGCTAAGATTACAGGCCTGCACCACCATGCCCAGCAAGATGACTAAATTCTTAGAACAATATAAAATTTCAAACCTGGTACAAGAAAAAGAGGATGGTGGAGATGCATATAAATTGTCAAGAAATTGACATAGTATTCAAAGATCATCCCTCACTAAAATCATCTCCCCAGTGGATTAGCAAGTGAATTCTAGTAGACCTTTAAGAAGCAGTACACCAAGCTGCATGTGACAGGACATGCCTATTTTCCCAGCAATCCCAAGGCTGACGCAGGAAGATCACAAGTTTGAGGCAGCCTAAGCAATTGCAATTTGGTGAGGCCCTGAGCAACTTAGTGAGACTCTGTCTCAAAATTTTAAAAACAAAAAATTTTTTAAAGGGCTGGGGAAGGAGCTCAGTGGTAAAGCAACACTGAATTCAATCCCCAGTAACTACCCTGCCAAAAAAAAAAAAATGGTGTTGATTTATCTCATCAATGACAAGGATAGTTCTGCATCAGGAACCCTATGAGACTCTATATCCATCAACCAAAGAGAAACATGGTGAGATTATTTCAATCATGGCACAAGCACATTTTCTAAAACTTAAATTTTTCAATACTGGGAATTGAATCCAGGAGAGCTCCATCACTAAACTGCATTCTCAGTCCTTTCTATTTTGTTTTTAACTTTGAGATAGGGTCTTTCTAAATTGTCCAGCCTAGCCTTGAACTCTTTTTTTGGAATGAGATTGACTGGCAGGGAGTGGGGGACTGCTGAGCTACATCCCTAGCCCTTATTTATTTTTTATTTTGAGAGAGAATCTTGCTAGTTTACTTAGGACTCCACTAAATTTTTTGTTGAGTCTGGCTTTGAATTTGTGATCCTCCTCTCAGCATGCCAACTGCTGGGGTTACATGCGCGAGCCACCACACAGGCTTGTCCTTGAACTTTTCTTCTTTTTCTTTTTTTTTTTTTTTTTTTTTTTTGAGAGAGAGAGAGAGAATCAATTTTGTTTATTTTTCCATCTGGCTTTTGTTTCTCTGACACTTAAGTTATGTATGTGGTGCTGGGGTTTGAACCTGGGTCCTCGCGCATGCCAGGCAAGGGCTGCAACCACTGAGTCACCACTCCAGCCCTTGTCCTTGACCTTTTGATGCAGGCACGTGCCACCACACTCAGCACTACTGATGATTTTTTAATAGGTCTCTTCAGAACACAAATTAAAAAAAAAAACTTACCTCAAAACACTATATGTATTTATCAGGAAACTAGTGCAATGACACTGAATGGAAAACTATAGATTCATTAGTGGAGGATCAGGAACAAGTTAAGGATACTCACCATCTCTGTCGTTCTTTCACATGGAGTGCAAAGTTCCGAGTGATGCTATAAGGCAAGAGAAAGAAATACATAAGGATCGGAAGGGAAGGGAAATGATGAAAGAATCAAGATCCGGCCAGGTCACACCCCTGTAATCCCAGTGACACAGGAGGCTTGCAAGTTTAAATCCTGCTCAGTAACTTATTAAGACCCTGTCTTAGAATAAAATAGAAAGGACTGGGATGTAGTTCAATGGTAAAGTGCCCGTAGGATCAACGTGTGGTACCAAAAAAAAATTAATTTTAAAAATAAACATACAATATATTAGAATGACAACAGGCAGCATAATGTTGCCAGAGAAAAGACTGATGGCCAAAAAATCATGTTTCATGCACCTTTAAACTAGTAAACATCATTCAAAATATATTTATCATTTACATAAAAATAAGTGATTCCCAATATCAATACAAATTATGAAGAAATAGTTTGCTACCAAGAAAAAAACTAAATAAACTCTGTAGCTTCAGTTTTTCTTACTTGATTTAAAAATTACTGATTTGAAAGGTTACAGAGTTAGGCACTACTTTATTTGTCTCCCACTGCCTTTGTGTAGATCAGCATAACCATGCAGGTTATGATGCTGATGACTGCTTGGGTTACTATTCAGGGACTGGAGGCTGCTCTGTTGAAAATACTCGCTCTTCACTTTGGCCTAGAAATGGCTGATGAGTAACTAGAAAAAAATGAAAAGGCTTGGACTCTCCCTGTATTTTCTGTGTCCTCTGCTGCTTAATCTTTGAGTCAGATTTCTACTGCAAAGAAAAGTGCTGCCATCAGTGAACCCATCCTGCTTTAATCCAGGTCCCTTTCTCATTGGCGAGATATGGGGCCTTCATTCTGCATTCTGCTGATCTTGTTTATTTTTCTAAGTTGACTCCAGAAACCAGTTGTTGATCACAAAATTGACACAGACTGGGCTGTCCTGCCCTGAGGACAGGAGAATGCAATTATAAAGTATCCAACACTTGCAATCAGCACCCCAGTGCCAGACTGCCTGATTCAGGTTCCTGAGCTTGTTGTGCTGATCGCTGCACACAGCCCCCAAGCTGATCTTCACGTACGCATCCTCCACTTCCTCAAAGGCCTTGAAAAGGGGATGAGAGGCATTGGTCATCCACCTTTCCAGGTTGGTAGCATCCTCAGGAAAGCCTTTCATTCTCCCCAACACTTGACTCTCACTCATTGGTTCTTCCAGGGGATGAGCTTCTGACCCTCGGTTCGGAAACAAGCTCCCTAACATTTCACTCTCCAGTTCCTGTACACTCAGCAACAATGGGAGGATTCTAAAGGGCTTTTGTTTGCACTGGTTTAACTACTGCTATTAATCATGTTAAGAATCAAAGCAGAGGGCTGGAGCAATGGCTCAGCAGTTATGGCACTTGCCTGGCATGCATGAGGACGCAGGTTCGAACCCTAACACCATGTACACAGCAAAGTGTTGTAGCAACGAAGTCCAAATGAAAAACTAAACAAAATTGATTCTCTTTCTCTCATTGTCCCTTACTCTCTTTATTAAAAAAGAAAGAAAGCAGAAAAACTAAATTATTTGGTAATCAATACATTTGAAAGGGCAACAACATACATATCAAACATTAATGTGAATAACTTTTAGGAAAGTAATTATATTCTCTAAAATATACTTAACGGAGGTGTCCTTTTTCATGGTTTTGCAAATAAGTCTAATGTCTGATTTTGTTTAAAAAAAATCTTCCAAATTGGGGCTGGAGTGGTGCCTTGGTGGTTACGGGGCTTGCCCAGCATATGCAAGTACATGGGTTCAAACTCCAGCACCACGTACACAACAAAGAGCCAGAGCAACGAGGGCCATGCGAAAAACTCGATAAAAATTGATTCTCTCTCTCTCTCTCTCTCTCTCTCTCCTTCTCTCTAAAAAAAAATCTTCCAAATCACATGAGAAAAGTAAAAGGCAATGCAATACTATACTAATCCTGTGAAAAAGGAGTAAAGAGCTTTCCTTGCTCAATTCCTGGGACACACTATAATTTTGGTGTGAACCTAAATAACAGGCAGACAGTAAATTCATTGAAAATTAAAAAGAATACCTTATGCATATTCAATCAAAAGTGAAGGCAGGGTAAAGGTGGCAGCACAAATTGAGGGGATGAAGTAGACTGCCTATTAAATCTGACTTCTGCCAAACACAAGGTGCAATCTCAATGGATTCAAGAAAGAAATAGGAAATCTCAAACTGGAAAGTATGAACTTTATGAAGAGAACAATTTTGTGACCTAGAAGTGAGAAGACTTCCAAAATAAATATGTAAAACCAGAAATGTCAAGTTAATTTCATAAAGATATAGAAAAAACAAAATTTAGGATTTGTGATCAACAAAGGCTATCCTGGATAAATTACAGGCAGGTGGAAAGTTGAGGAAAAGTATGTGTATTGTCCAAAAGTGACAAGGGAGTAATATTAAACCAACAAGGAGCCAGCTATTTCAAGATGCAGGAACCTCAATATAAGAATGAGCAGATCAGGGTCAAGGAGTGGTAGCTCAGTGATTGGAGCACTTTCCTGGCAATGCATGAGGACCCAGGTTCAAACCCCAGCACCATGTACACAAGTATCAGAGAAACAAAGGCCAGATGAAAAAATAAATAAAATCGATTCTTTTTCTCTCCCTCCCTCTTTCTTTAAAAAAGAATGATCAGAGCATATGAGCAAATAATTGATTGAAGGGGTTACCTAGGCAAAAGGAAGGATGCACGGAAAGAAGAAAAGGAAGGCGGGAGACAGGAAGGAAAGAAAAATGGCTATTGCAATTCACTGCTATCAATGAATTTCCCCAAATTAGAAAAGGCCCAGTGATGGCTGGGGGAGGAGGAATAAGGAACACTTGCATACTGCCAGTGAGGAAGAGTGGTGGGAATCATGGAAAATGAGTTCATGCTCCGTACACCAAGAAACGCACTCCTGGGTATCTAGAGCGGTTTCTCACACCTGATTGTAGGGCAGCGTGTAAGTCAATGTTCACTGCAGTCTTTCATTCGGTGGGCAAAGGCAGGTAAGATACCGTGGAGGCAAAAGATGGAGCCACTGGTGAGGCAAGAAGCCGGACCTATAAGCAAATAGGACAAGGGCCTCAGAGATGGACAAGAGGAAATGAGACGATGCCATCCTAGGACACATCAGACCTGGGGAACATTGTCCCTCACAGCTTTAATCACAGCGGCTCTTCCTTAGTTATGCCGACCCTTACCCCTGGCAAGGGCTAACCACAAAATCCCTAAAGTACTTTCTCTTGGGCCAACAAACTCTCACGTCCTACTTCATGTTAATAAAGGCTTGGAAGCTACTCCCCCCAGATTTGTTAAAGACGATAAAATATAGAGTCGACTGGCCCCTTTCCGAATCCTATACTCCACCAATCAACTACAGTTGATTGGGCATATCAAGCCCATTAAAAACCCTAGGCCACCGACGCCTGTTGACATCCCTCTTTAGGACCCCTCTCTCTTCAGGAGCTCTGCTTTCTTTCTACTATTCAAATAACTCCTGCCACTCTGTTCTCATGTTTGTGTCCGTGGATTTCATTCTTTAAATTCACAAGACTAAGAGCCCACCTGACGTCCACCTTCCATGTTGTTGGGAACATGAGGCCCAGCTGGCTTGTAGAAGAATTGGTGGTAAACAACTCTAAGGGGTCCAGCTGGCTTGTAATTAGCAAATTGCCTGACCACATGACTAAGCTATTCGGCCACTCATTTGTTACAATTGGAGAAAGGTGTTTGCACTGTACCCTATTGGTTGCTCTAATGGATAAATAGAGTAGCGACTAGTCAGGTAAAAAAAAGCAGCCAAAGAAGAAGCAGTAGCCAAAGGAGAAGCAGTAGCCAGAGAAAAGCAGAGAAGACGCATAGAACCGGAGAGATCAGCAGAGACGTCAGAGATCAGCAGCTGTAGAAGATGCAGGTCCCGTGTTCCGGCCGCCAGTGTTCGCCCTCTTGTTCCAGGCTCCCTGACCCTCCCTAACTCAGCCCCTCGGAGGACGGCCCAGGCTGGGTCGTTCTGCCCGTTCCTCGCTCTGGAGTGCAGCGGGGAGCGACTCCTCGCCCCATCCCTGTCCTAACTCGGCCCCTCGGAGGACGGTCCAGGCTCGATAGGTCGTTCTGCCCGCTCCTCGCTCAGGAACGCTGCAGAGAGACTCCTCTTCCCCGGTCCCCAGCCTTGTCCTGCCGGCGCCCGGTTCCCAGTGTTCTGCTGGCCCCCGGGGAACGGCTAAGGTCCGCCGAGGTCGTTCTGCCCGATTCCCACTCCAGAACCCTGTGGGGAGCGACACATGTTACACTGGTGGTAACTAGGTGAACACACAGCAGTGTATATTATCTGGTAAATAATACTGACTGAATCAATCAGAAAACAGAAAGAACTCTGTAACATTTTCCCATCTGGACACATTATAAATATATATGCACTAACAGCAGGCATAATGTGGCACACGTGTGATACAGTAACTCTGACCACAAGTTCTCAAAAATTTGAAGCCAGCCACCACAACTTGGCAGGATCTTGTCTGAAAAATATAAAAGGACTCAAAGCTGTCTGACCTCAGGTTGGGGATATGGCTCAGTGGCAGAGCCTCTGCCTATCATGTGTGAAGCCTTGCGCTGGATCCCCAGCAACACACACACACAACCTGCCCCAGCCTCTACCCATTACCCGGTTCCACAGCCATTTTTTAGGTTATCTGTTCTAGCAACACCCACTTCTTTTTTTCCATTCAATTTCTGTCTTAGCTTTGTTTTGCTCTAACATAACATCTGAGACTGGGTAGTTTGTAAAAAACAGAAAATTGATTTCCTCATATTCCCAGAGTCTGGGAAGTCCATAATCATGGTACCAGCGCCTGGGCAGGGCCTCTTGCCACATCCTCACATGGCAGAAGGCAGAGGGGCAAGATAGAACCCGCTTCCACAATCCCTGAGTAGAGTGGCCTCAATCCATTCATGAGGACACATCCCCCATGATCCAAAATCCTGCTTAAAGGCCCTGTCTTCCAACGCTGTTGCACTAGGGACTAAGTTTCCCAAACAGGATTTTGGAAAAAACATTCAGACCATGGCACATGACTAAATATCAATTTCAAGTTTAAATCTGAGCGCTGCCTTTCATTTCCAAGAAGTCTTATTCTTATGATTTCCATTCATAAACACAGCAAGGCCAATGAGACAGAAACACACTCCCACATCAAGGACACAACTATTTATTGATCATTCACTGCACTCTGGGAGCTATTCTGTAAACATTCTAGGATGGAACTCAAAAAACAATCTCTTGAGATTGGTGTTCAGCTGATCACCATTTGAGTAACAAGTTGACAGATGTTCCTTCACTTACGACCACGTTACACCCTGGGAAACCTATCATGTTAAAAATGCAATTAATAGGGCTGGAGTGATGGCTCAGCAGTTATGCACTTGCCTGAAATGCACGAGGACATCGGCCAGGCAAGCGCAAGGATGCTGGTCTGAATCCCAGCACCACATGCACAGGGACACGTCAGAACAATGAAAGTCACATGAAAAACTAAGGAAAATTGATTCTCTGTCTGCCTCTCTCTAAACAAATGCATGAATATACCTCATCTACTAAACACCATAGCTTAGCCTGGCTACCTAGAATGTGCTCAGAACATTTCCATAGCCTCACTTGGGCAAAATGATTTAACAGTGCTTAATTTCTTATAAAGTGCTGAATGTCATGGACTTTACTGAACATAGTACAGTAGAGTTGTCAGTTCTTCACCATCCCCTGAACATAATGTTGACTGGGAAGAATATTTTGCTCCCGTGACAAATTCAGGAAAAGATTCCACATTCTGATACTCTAACCTGCCCTGGCTGTGACTATCTCTGTGGAGTGAAATGTTGAGGGCCATCCCAATGTCGCCTTGGGGACATGAAGCTCCTGAGGCCTCTTCCCAAGGAGGCCATGATGGGCTTATCCCGGGAATCTCCAGTTAGCCATTCAGGAAGTATATGCCAGGGCATGGGGATGGGACAAGAACAAAGGAAGTTTCCAGGCATCAGAGAGTTTACATTCTAGGGGAGCTGATGAGCCAGGGACACAAGAAGATACTAATAAGCCAGTTATGCAAAATAATCAATTGGAACAGATGCTGTCATGAGTGATGGCGACTGATGGGTAGGGTTGGGGAGGTGCGTTCAAAAGGGCTTCAGGGGGAGAACCTCCAAGAACTTAGAGCTAAAGAACACGAGAATCCAGTCATGGAGAGAACATTCCAAGAAGTAGCAACTGAACTGCTAAAGCTATATTTGGGAGCAAAGAAGTAGAGTAAGCATGACGGCACATAGCAGTGACTTGGGATCTGAGGCAGGAGGAGCAAAATTCAAGGCCATCCTCAGCAGGTGAGTGAGGCCCTAAGCAACTCAGCAAGATCTTGTCTCAAAAATAAATAAATAAATAGGACTGGGGGTGTAGTTTTGAATAGTAAAGCTACCTTGGTTCAATCCTCTGTATGAGGAAAAATAAAGCATAAGAATGGCCAGAGCAGGAAGTGGTACAGGATGTCACACTGTCACAGGGTGAGCTGTGCAATGCAGTCACTGCAATGGAGTCACTGTGTGACTCCAGGGAGGCTAAAAGATTTGAAAATTTGAAGTGAGTGGTAAAAATAAAAAATTTAAATTATGGTTTCATTAAATGTTTATCACTTTCACGCCAGCAGAACTCAACCTATTGTTAAGTGGAACCATCCTAAGTTGGGACTTTTCTACTTTAAGTGGAATAATAAAACTTGTACAGTCAAGTCTCATAAATTCAAATTTCTTGGGCTGGAGTGGTGGCTCAGCGGTTTCGGCGCTTGCCTGGCAAGCACGAGGACCCAGGTTCAAACCCCAGCACCACGTACACAACTAAGTGTTGGAGCAACTAAGGCCATGTGAAAAATTAATAAAGTTGTTTCTCTCTTTCTCTATCTCTCTCACTGTCCCTCTCTCTTTTAAAAAAAAAATTCAAATTTCTTTATCAGGCATGGTGGAGCACACCAGTAATCCAGCTGGGAGGCTGGGAGGCTGAGCCAAAGCACCTCAAGTTCAAGGCCAGCCTGAGTAACTTAGCAAAACCCTGTCCCAAAATAAAAAATTTTAAAAATGGCTGGAGATGCACCTCAGTGGCACCTTGACCCTGGGTTTAATCCCTAGGGGGCAAATTCTCTTCAATTGCTATTGACATCTCAGTTTAATGAGAGAAAGTCAGAGTTCAGTTTCATTCACTTCATTGTGAGAACTTAAATGACGCGCTTGCGCAGGAAATTGGAGAAGAGGGAGATGATGATTTTGGCAGTTATAAAAGGCCGCACAGGGGGCTGGAACAGTGCTTGCCTGGTGTGCGTGAGGACCTGGCTTCAAACCCCAGCACCACATACACAGCCAAGTGCCAAAGCAATGAAAAACCACACAAAAAACTAAATGAAATTCTCTCTTTAAAAAAAAAAAAAAGGTCACACAGCTGGGTACGGTGAGGTGACACACACCTGAAATCCCAGTGAAATGTGTGGGTGAGACCAGAGGATCAAAAGTTCAGGGTTAGGAAAGAAAAAAAAAGGTTCAAGATTAGTATCAGCACGTACAGAGTGTAACAAGAAGCCCCTTCAAACTATAATGAAAAATAAAATCTTGTTAAAAAATAATAATGAGACACACATAGCACAGAGATGTACTCAAGACTGCACCAATGACGAATACAATCATCATAACTTCTAGAAGGTTGACTTCAGGTAGAGTATTTTCTAGAGCTTTTTATAAAAATTACTTTGCATTAGACTGTGCATTTGACTTAATGTTCACAGAATTTTACAGGAAGAGGAAATTTCAGGGGACATTGAAGCTATTTGTCATAACTGACAAATTTCTCTTATTTTTCGCATTCACAGGGCTTTGATACGGTGTGCATCCTTACATGTGGGCCAACCGACAACTTGCGCACATCTTCTGAAGCAATTTCTCTCTACACTGTGTTCTTCTGTATCAGTGAACTGAACCAAGGTGAGGAGAGGTGTTCCCACATCTACCCTGCTCTGAGTCCTCTCTGCTCTGCATTTGCACATGTGCTGCAATGGTCATGAAGGCATCCCACACTTTATACGTGAGGTTTCTCTCCAGTGTGAATATTCTATGTATTTGAAGAGTACCGGCACGAATGAAGGCTTTCCCACAGTGCTTACATATGTATGGTCTTTCTCCAGCACAAATTCTTCTCTGTATTTGAAGGAAACTGGAACCTCTGAAGGCTTGCCTGGATTGCTCACAACTAAAGTTTCTTTCACATGTGAGTTGATGCATTTCTTTGACAATAAACAGGACACTGAAGGTTTTCCCATGCTGCGTTACACACGGTTTCTCCAGTGGGAATCCTTTCATGATCTCGAAGGTAACTGGGCCATCTAAAGGCTTTATCCCATTTTTGACATTCATAGGGTCTGTCTATACTCCTGACACTTTCAGAATCTACATGTAGAGTCACATGTGATGTGCCTCTCAAGGGCTGAATGACCAAGGACCACTAAACACGCAGCTTTCGTGTGGCCTTACTCCAAGAAGAGTCTTCTTGTTCAGAATACCAGCTGAACTCTGCCTCAACATTTCTTCACATTGTCTACCTTTTTATATTCGTTGAGGCTCCCTACCACTTGACTTCTGTAACAAAAAAAGCAGTGTATTGTAGCGGCGATATTCACTGAGGTTTCTTCCTTCCTTTCTTTCTTTTTTTAAAGAGAGGGACAGTGAGAGGGAGAGAGAGAAAGAGAGAATCAATTTTTATTTAGTTTTTCATGCGGCTTTCGTTGCTCAGACACTTTGCTGTGTACGTGGTGCTGGGGTTTGAACCCGTGTCCAAGAGCATGCAAGGCAAGTGCCAAAACCTCTGAGCCACTGCTCCAGTCCCTACCGAGGTTTCTTGGTTAGGGTTTTGTTTTGTTTTCCCATTTTGGCACTGGGGTACGAACCCAGGGCTTCATCCATGTCAGGCAAGCACTTTATCACTGAGATAAATCCCAACCCTCACTGGAATTTCTTAATACTGTTGCCAACCTATTTAGCGAACACTGACTATCTAGGTCACATGTAAGTACATGTTAGATATCCCTCTTCTGAAATGCAGGGGACCAGCAGTGCTTTGGATGTCAGATTTTGAAATATTTGCAAATGCCTGATGAAATACCTTGGGTATGGGATCCAAGTGTAAAGGTAAAGTTCATTTAAATTTTATGTACACCTTACACCCAAAGCCTGAAAGTAATCTCATAAAACATTTTAAATAATTTTGTGTAAGAAACAAGGTTTCTGTACATGAAGCCATCAGAAGTCACTTGTGGCATCATGCTGGTGCTCAAGAAGTTTAGGATATTGGAGCATTTAGGATTTCGAATTTTTGGAGTAAGAATGGTGAATATATATACATATATATATATATATAGCTTTGGAGAAAATTTTCTGAGAGGAAATCATTTTGAAGCTGGTCTTATTTGTTTTGTTTGCTTCTTTTAAATATTTCCAAATCACTCTAAATTCCTTGAGGAACATTGTTCTCTCTTGTGAGTTCAAATTTTTTTTTTTTTTAAAGACAGAGGGACAGGGAGAGAGACAGAGAAAGAGAGAAACAACTTTATTTAGTTTTTCACATGGCTTTAGTTGCTCCAACACTCAGTTGTGTACGTGGTGCTGGGGTTTGAACTCGGGTCCTCGTGCTTGCCAGGCAAGCGCCGAAACCGCTGAGCCACCGCTCCAGCCCTTGTGAGTTCAAATTACCTTTAATTTCTCCAGGGATTTTTGTACTCATCTTCAATGTTCTGGTCTCCCCATTTCTGTCCTAAAATGTAGACTCATAAAAATCATTATGAATTATTACGATATCATAGAAAGTTTTTGAGTGTAGGTTCACGTTACATTGAGATTATGCTGAATTTTTCACCAAAGCATTCCCTTTTCATATTCTAAATCTTCAAACAGCATTGATGAACAAAAAATAATTGTTCCCTTTCTGACTAAGCAAAGAAAAGGATGTCACCCTTATCTACAGAAGCCAGATTCTTGAAGGATTCCTGCATCTCAGCTCTACAGAGCTTTTTCTGGGAACGAGTCAGCAACGCCCATTCTTCCCTGGTGAAGTTCACAGCCACATCCTCAGAGATCACTGACCCCTAAAAGAATCCCAAATGGGGCTGGAGCGGTGGCTCAGCGGTTTCGGCGCTTGCCTGGCAAGCACGAGGACCCGGGTTCAAACCCCAGCACCATGTACACAACTGAATGTTGGAGCAACTAAGGCCATGTGAAAAACTAAATAAAGTTGTTTCTCTCTTTCTCTGTCTCTCTCACTGTCCCTCTCTCTTTAAAAAAAAAAAAAAAAAAAAAAAGGATCCCAAATGTCTTCAGGAGGAAGGGTGAGACTGACAGCTTCTGAGGTCCTGTATTCAGTTCACAACAAGGTCACACAATGCTGCAAACCACAACATTCATTGCTTGAGTTGGTGGTCATGTTGTTTTTCTCTGTCCACGCTCATGTCCTCTCACACAGCTTTTCTATGCTAGATTTGCAAGCTGCTGTACAGAAACTGAACACAAACACCTTGCCACATTGGTGAGTTCACGTACTCATACTGCTGGGGATCCCTAATATCGCCTTGTATAATGAGCCTATATAACGTAGGCAACAGACTTAACAGCAGCAGGCTTGAGACTTACATCCTTAGCAACACTATTCACTCGTTCAACAACTTTTCACCTTGGGAATGCAGCACGGCTTCTACAGTCACATTATGGGACATGGAAGCATGAACCTAGTATCCTCTACAACTTAATTAAATATTTGATAAAACTAATGAAGGCTAAATACTCCGTAGCAGAACTGGGTACCTATCAGTGAAAATAATTAGCTGTATACTTCAAAACGGGCAAGAGGAGTCTAAATGTTCCCAGCATGAAGAAATGGGATCTGTTTAAGGTGATGGATATGGTGACTATCCTGATCTGCTCATCACACAGTATACACAGGTACTGAAATATCACATGGTACTCTATAATATACATAATTATTATGTGCTAATTAAAAATTTAAAACACATGCTCTTCAAAAACCTTTTGTATTTGGAGATACCAGTACTAAAAGAACAGTGGCACAAATCAAAAGTGCTACGTAATACATGTCTAGGAGAGGGCTGGAATGGTGGCTCAGTGGGTGGAGCACTCAGCTGGCATGCGTGAGGACCTGAGTTCAACCCCCAGCACCACATATACAACTAGGTATTGGAGAAACAAAGGCCATTTGAAAAAATAAATAAAATTGATTGTCTTTCTCTCTCACTTTCTCCTTCTATCTTAAAGAAAAAAATATATGGTGAGGGGAAAACTGACATCTAATTGGAAACTGCATTGCCTCCCCCATTCCATGCACAATAATCAATTCACTATATATTTAAATATATAGTGAAAGATATAACTCAAAGTCTGTGACATGTCAGCCAAAAGTCTTTTGAAGGCAGATATGGTGACGCAGGCCTGTAATCCAAGCTACTCAGGAGGCTCAGATAGGAGGACCCCAAGTTTGAGGTCATCGTGGACAACTTAGTGAGACCCTATCTCCACAGAACAAAGTGGGGGTGGGGGAAGGCTGGGAATGTTGCTCAATATAAGAGCTTGTGCCTAGTATTCATGAGGCCCTGGACTCAATAATAGTAACTAGAAAAAATTTTTTCAAGGTTTTTTTTGATGCAGGAAGAGAACCTTAGAGTAAATAAAGTTGCCCATAAAGATGCAGAACGACAAAACTAAATATTTAAAATCCAGAGAGGTAAAGAAACAAAGCAGAAGTAAAATAATGGGAACACATGCATATGAAAGGACTAGTCTATCAAGTAAAAATGAATGAACACAAGATTCTGGGAAAACGACCACACTGTATGTAATGGTAGATAAAAATACCGTATATGAAAAAAGATCCATGTCCTTTCTTCCTCTATCATTCTTGCTCTTAAAAAAAAAACACAAAAAACATGGAATACTCATGATGATAGACCATGTTCTCAGTTATGAAACACACCTTAACAAATCTAAGTGAATCATATAAATTATGCTCTCAGAGAATATTTGAACTGAATATCAACAGCAGAAACATAGTTGGAGAAACCTCAAACAATTGCAGATTAAACCACAGACTTCTAATACATGTGTCAAAGAAAGTCTCAACAGAAACTTAAGTATTTCACGCTACATGAAAAGGAATATATATGTTAAGAAAATTTGGGGAATATAGAAAAAACACTGCTTAGGGACAACTACAGAAAAAAACACTGCTTAGAGACAACTTTAAAGCAATGAATGAATACAGTAGGAGAGAAAATGTAACCAGAAGAATCTAACTTTCCACTGTATATAACTAGAGAAAGAAAAGCATTATAATCCCAATTCAAACAGAGGAAAACAATTAGAGAAGACGTGAATAAAGCTGCAAAGAGCAAATCCACAGAAGAAATGAACGGTCTTTTTGGTATCAGAGATTGAACCTGTGTGCTTAGCCAGAGCCGCACCTCCCCCCCATCCCTTTTTACTTTTTGAGACAGGGTCTTGCTAAATTGCTTAGGGCCTTCCTAAGTTACTAAAGTTGCCTTGGAATTTACAATCCTCATGCCTCAGCCTTCTGAACTGCTGGGTGACAGCTCTGTGCCAACATGCCGAGCTTAAAACCTGTTTCTTTGAAAAGATCAACGAAATTGACAAACGTCAGTCAAACTGAAAAAGCAGAAAGCACACAAATAACCAACACCTGTGATATAATGAGGGCATTGACACCAATCTCATGAACATTAATGGGACTGCAAAGGACTATTACGAACAATTCCATGCCAACAAATGTAATACCTTGGCTGAAATTAATCAATTCCTGGAAAGAAATAA
Source organism: Aplodontia rufa (assembly GCA_004027875.1). Taxonomy (NCBI): domain Eukaryota; kingdom Metazoa; phylum Chordata; class Mammalia; order Rodentia; family Aplodontiidae; genus Aplodontia; species Aplodontia rufa. The sequence goes on from PVKS010018939.1 coordinate 18,038, forward strand.
TCTGATAAGACTCATACCAGGAGAGATAACAGGGATGACAAAAGCATATAATTTTGTGATATATTAGCAATAAATAGTTGGATTTGAAATCAGAAGACAACAGCATTCACTAACACCAAAAATAAGACAAAGTGAAAAAGGAGAAACAGTAAGTTGATGAAAAAGTGAAAGCACACAGGATAAGCGTTCAACAGCAGTGCCGATCAGTATACGAAGATCGGTCCAAGTGTCGGCAAGTCACAAGAACATACACATGTGCTCAAGAGGACAGAGCGTTATCCATACCACCACTGACATTCTGCACTGAATTACGCACAATACAAAAGTCAACATTTTCCTCATTATGTAAAAAAATCTTAGATGCTCTAGCACTTGAAGACAAAAACAAGAATGATATCACCGACATCAAAAATAAACTTGAGAGCATCCAAATCCCAGAAAAAGCGAATCAAGGCAGTGAACTACGGCATGAGGAGCGCCACGAGTGTGACAGAAAGGCAAAGACCTGGGAGCGGCAGCTCAGCAGTTACGGCACTGCCCAGCATGCGCGAGGACCCGAGTCTGAACCCTAGCACATGTACGCAATGAAGCGTCAGAGCAACAAAAGTTACACGAGAAACGAAACACAAATTGATTCTCTTTCTCTCTCTCACTGTCCCTCTCTCTTAAAAAAAAAAAAAAGGGCAAAGAACCAACACGTCTTTTCAGCACAATATTAATGCATATTAAGTGTACCATTAATATCTGTAAAATTGCAAAGAGGTGAAATCCAACAAAACTTTGCCTCATGACAAACAGGGTAAAGCTATAAAGAACTTCAAGAAGGGGGCTGGAGTGGAGGCTAGGGGATTATGGCACTTGCCTGGCATGCACGAGGACACAGATTCAAACCCCAGCACTGCATACACAACAAAGTGTTGGAGCAACGAAAGCCACATGAAAAACTAAATAAAATCGATTCTCTTTCTTGCCCTCTCACTGTCCCTCTTTAAAAAATTCTTTGTTTCTCCAGAACTTATCATTCTAGCCACTCAAATTCAAATCAGAAAATTACAATCTCACACTTGAATCTTGAAATATATACAATTAACTGCTTAACTAAACTGGAATTACAGGGCAGCAGGAATGTACAGAGGGGAAAAAAGGGAAAGCTCAGAGAAGAGGACTTCTTCATCAAGCATTCGTAAGGAACCCACATTCAAGATTAACCACATTCCTGCGCTTGGGGACTACTCCCTCTGTGGAGATGTAACCCAAGGTAGCTCCCATCTAGGCTGTGAGTGAGGGAAACCTGGGCAGCCAGGAAAGAGCATTTCTTTCTTTCTTTCAAGAGAGGTAGAGAGAAAGAATGAAAGAAAGAATCAATTTTATTTTTCCACCTGGCCTCTGGTTCTCCAACATTTAGTTGTGTGGTGCTGGGGTGAATCTGGGACCTCATGCATGCCAGGCAAGCGCTCCAACTGCTAGGCACCGCTCCAGCCTGGGAAAGCACATTCTAGTGACTCCCACAACCCTATTGTCCCCTCCTCCACTGTCAAGACCACTCATCCAGTCTCACCAAAGCTCTGACTTGTGGTGTCATTTTCTGACATCACTTCAGGTACAAAATGTGCAGTGTATACTGAATATCAACCAGTTTTCCATCATCAACTGGGTGTACCCCAGTTCTATTCTGACGCCAAGAATTAGCAGAGACCATATAAGTTCAGTGCTCGATTTCAACACAACACCCACACCGTAGAGGCCAGTCCAAAGTATGAGTTTGCTATTTGGTCACAAATGCTCATCCTGAAGCTATCTGGAGGTCCCTCTCTGAGTTACCTCATTAGTGAAAATGTGGGTATTTCCTGAAAGAGGCGTGTTATCAACAACCAAAGATACTCTTATCACTCAGGAAATTCCAAGGGGTTTAGTACATAAGCATCAGAAACTGGAGACACAGATCAAATAAATGTTTTATGATATCACAGACCCCAAGAAATTCTCAAATTCATAAATGCTACTCCAGCAGAACCCAGGTGTCTGAGTCAGAAAATCATAGTTTCAAATGGCACAATTATGATGACTAACCAACTCTGTGGATATAAAACCAGACTGCTGAGAGTTAATCACACAAGCCTAGCTGCCTCAGGAAGTAGCAATAATAGAAGGAACCAAGTGGTATCACTGCCTATCCCCAACACACTTTTTAACACAGCACATATTTCCAGATTCTTGCTTTTTGTCTATTATTAAGCTGAACTGATAGGTATAAACAAAATACTTGTTAATCAAACTTAAGCTTCTCTTTCTCCAGGCCCCCCCTCGCTTTTTTTATAAAAAAGAGAAAAAAACTAATTTTATTTAGTTTGCATCTGATTTTCGTTGCTCCAACACTTAGCTGTGTATGTGGTGCTGGGGTGCGAACCTGGGTCCCTTTTACCCATTCTTAAGCAGGAGCCAGCACACACCCTCCCTTTATTGTCACCCTAACAGGCTGTCTTCAGGGGAAAACTCTCTGGTCCGGAGTCTGATGTGCCCCCTCCATCATCCCTTCCTTTTCCAACTTCTTTCGTGTACCTCCTGAGAAAAAAAAGTCCTTTCTGCCTAACCACTGAGATGTCTGCAGACCTTACAGTTGGGGCTTTCCCCCTACTTCAGTATTTCTTCCAAATAAACTCTTGTCCTACCTCAATCATCATCTTGCTTTTTATTATTATTTATTTATTCATTAGAAAAAAGGAGGCAGAGAGAGAAAGAATCAATTTTATTTATTTTTTCATCTGGTTTTTGTTTCTGCGACACTCAGTTGTGTATGTGGTGCTGGGGTTTGAACCCAGGTACTCATGCATGCCAGGCAGGCACTCTACCACTAAGCCATCACTCCAACCCTATTTTTAATTTTTGGTACTGGGGATTTAACCCAGAGCAATTTACCCCTGAGCTATAGCCCCAGACCTTTTTATTTTCAGATAGGTTCTAAGTTGTTTATGGTTTTGCTAAGTTTCTGAGTCTGGCCTTGAACTTGCAAACCTTCTATCTCAGCCTCTCAATCTGCTGGGATTAAAGTTTCCACCACCACCCCTGGCAACATTTCATTCTTTAAATTCTTTCATTCTTTTAATTCCTAGAAACAGCCCAGGAATAACAATCATAGACTCAGAAAGATAGACACTTCTCCTTTTCCAGTCCAGTGCTGGCCACAAGTGCAAATGGATGCAGGCTTTCCAGTGTCTCATTACCAAGGACCTTTTGGTGCTAGGTTGAGAAGGCTGGGACATATGCAAGGCCATGCTCCCAGGAAGAAACTAATGGGCCTTCCATGACTTCCCTTTGACGGCTCAATACTTGCCTCAGCCTGGATTCACTGGGAAAGACCTCTATTCCCCAGTCAATACTTTTTTTATTTATTTGGCACTGAGGGGTGCTTTACCACTGAGCCACATCCCCCAAAATTTTCATTTTGAGATAGGGTCTTGCTAAGTTGTTAAGGCAGGCCTCAAACTTGTGATCCTCCTTGAGGGATAAGGAAAATTACCAGAAATCATTCATGTGAGCCAGACAGCAAATTCTCTACTCACTGTTTTGAGATATACTGACTGGGACCCTTATCAAAACCTATTGACTCCAGGCCCTCATCAGAAAAATCACACTCAACCAAGAAAACTGGAACCTTGGTCCCCTCCCCGCTCGTTCCTCTATATCTACCCCAGGCTGTAAGCAGCAGGTGGGTCCCAGACTCCACTGGGCCCCCCTTCACAGGTTTCTCCTAAATAAACCTGAGTTACTGTTGAGCCGCCACTCCTCTTTCTTCCCTTGATTCCCCTCTTTCCTTACACTCTCGTCTCAGTCTACCAGGTCATAGGATTACAGATGCATGCTAATGCACCTGGCTAGAATTCACTTACTTTATAATGAGAAAATATCCTCAGTCTGAAATATCCATCAAAAGAACTAAAACTCAGTATTTACGCTTACAGGAGAGGAGGAAATGGTTAAGGCTATGGTATTTCATTGTTCAAAAGGGAGAGCACAGCATCCATCCTTTCCAGAATTTAGTAATGACATTTAACGCCTGGCATTATGGCACAGCACACACCTGTAATCCCAACAGCTTGGGACGCTGAGCCTGGAGGATCACAAGCTCAAAGACAGCCTCAGCACTTAATGAGGCCCTTAGCAAGACCCTGTCTCAAGAAAAAAAAAAAAAAAAGAAAAAAATTAAAGGGCTGGTGATATGGCTCAATGTGGTAAGCATCCTTGGGTTCTGTCCTTGGTACAAAAAAAAAAAAAAAAAAAGACATTTATCTATTACTGGAACATTTCTTTGTGTTGCAATGCCCTGACCCAGAGAATTTAGTACTAAGCTCTTAAGTCCAGATAGGAATGAGGAAGGAGAAAAAAAAAAGAATAATAAAGAAAAGGGAATTTTTGCATTGCATTTTAACTTCTCTTAGCTGAGAAGCTCTTAACAGGAAGTTCTTGAGGTTTACCTCTTTTTAGCAAAAACTTCTTTCCTGTCTATGCCTCTCCACTAAGATTTATAAAATCCACCTGTTTACTTGCCTCTTTTGATGCATCTTACCTTTGAAGCTCGATTGATAAAATAAGTTTTACATGGAAAACTGAGGCTCAAATAAATAAACAATCCTTTTGAAGGAGAAGCAACACTGAACTGTAACAGACTTATCTTAAATGTTAAGGTCATCCTATCACACAGTACCCCCCTCTCCCCTCCCACCAGCCAAGGACCTCCTAATCCTGCTCAAAATGCTCAATGTCAGGCTAGAGCGGTGGCTCAGCGGCCATGGTGCTTGCCTGGCATACGTGAGGACCCAAGTTCAACATCCCAGCACTACATGAAAACCAGATGAAAAACTAAATAAAATTGATTCTTTTTCTCACTCTCTTAAAAAAAAATTCTCCTTTCCGAGTCTGAGAATACAGAGGGTATTTTCCCTCAATACCAACACCCAATCAGGTGACCATCAATCAGTATGTATCCGAGGAATGGAAATCTTGGTTGAGAAAAAATCTTCATCTCCGCAGAGCTATTTAGATGGAAATGGGGCAAACAACAAAACTGCATTCACACCGCGAAGAAAAGCTCTGCGAAGACAAGGCCGTGGACGTGACGCCGTGCAGACCACAGACGTGTAAGAGTCAAGGGAAAGGGGATGGCTCAGGCCGGGACACCGGGGATGGAGGAGTCGCCCGCCATTCGGGCTCTCCCCGTGACCATTCCGCGGTCGCTGCAGCCTGCGGAGTCGCGGGGCTGTGGGACAGACCTGCCCAGAGAGGGCTCGGGGCCCAAGTTGCCGCGTACGGTCAGGACAGGACACGGGGTCCCGGCTGCTGCCCCCCGCCCCACGCAGGCGGCAGGGAGGCCAAGGCCGAGCTCGGCCAGCGGCAGCCACGACTACGTCCGACCCACGGGCTCTTCAAGTCGGTTCCAACCGCCCTCCTACCCCGCCTCCTGAGGTCGGCCCGCACACACCAGGTCCCGGCTTCTGGCGCCTCCAAACGCCCTCTGAACAGCTCCAAGCTGGTGATGGCCACACAGCGACAGCGGTGCCATCCGCCGAAAGCGCTCAGCACAGGGCGCGCAACAGCGGTCTCAGCCACTCCAGTAAGAGCGGAAGTCAGGTGGGCGGCGCCCCAACTGCCCCCCGATTGGAGGGATTGTAAGGCCCGCCCCAGCTTCCTGAGAGGGAAGGGATGCACACCCCACCTTCTGAACCCGTGGCCGCAGAAAGGAGCCCCTGCCTGGCTGCGTGCAGACTTAACGCAGCGTCCAGCCACAGCCCTTCCCCAGCCCCGACTTCCTCTGGGAGCTTGGACTGATTTAGCCTGAGGCCAAGACCTTTTTTTTCATACCGGGGCGTGAACCCTGGAAGCTTAACCACTGAACCACATCCCCAGGTTTTTTTTTTTTTTTTTTTTTTTTTAAAGGAAAGAAGGGCAGTGAGAGAGAGACAGAATCAATTTTTTTAATTGAGTTTTTCACATGGCTTTCGTTGCTCTGACACTTAGTTGTGTACGTGGTGCTGGGGTTTGAACCCGTGTAGTAGCACATGCGGGGCAAGCGCCTTAACCACCGAGCCACCACTCCAGCCCCCTGAGAAAAGGTCTTGATAAATTGTTGAGGCTGTCTTTGAACTTGCCATCCTCCTGCCTCAGCCTCCCGAGTTGCTGGGATTGCAGCGTACACCACCGCAGCCGGAGATCCTAGACTTTTAGGCAGAACTTGATCCTGGCTTTTTAGTACTAGCCCTGTCTTTTCACAGGATTTACTGGGTTCTTTCCTGCTTTTCACTCCCGAGGAAAGGGAAAAGTGAGATAGGAAAGTCGTGGGGAGGAGCTGAGATGAGCTGGAAAGTTCTGGAGAAAGGACTTACCACAGGTTTCCTCCTGGCACCTGTTTAGATGAACATGCTGCTAAACCGCAGTTCAGCCCCTAGCGGCGCGGGCTTCTTTGACAGGGTAGAGCTGGAGAGCAGCGGGTACAATAGAAGTGTTGCTGTATAGTGGATAAAATCCCTATGGTGAAGCCTTGGAGGGCTCAAAAATCCTGCCCTTCATTTCTTTTTCTTTTTCTCTCGGTACTGGGCATTGAACTCAGAGGCGCTTAACCACTGAGCTACATCCACAGTCCTCTTTATTTTTTGTGATAGCGTCTAAGCAGCTCAGGGCCTCACCAAATTGTTGAGGCTGTCTTTGAACTGGGGATTGTAAGGAAAGAGAGAGCAGTGGCTCAACAGTGACACAGGTTTATTTGGGAGAAACCTGTGGAGGGGCCCAGTGGAGTCTGGGACTCATTTGCTGCTTACAGCCTGGGGTAGATCTAGAGGGAATGAGCAGGGAGGGGCCAGGCTGGGAGTTTTCTGGTTACACTGGGTTTTTCAGTAGGGTGGGGAATCCTCTGATAAGTGCCCAAGGCAACACGTTGGGCAGGCTGGAATCCAGATTTCTAAACAGTGAGTAGGGGTGTGCTGCCTGCCGAGTGGCTTCTGGTCATTTTCCACAGCCGTCAGCCTCCCCAGTCACTGGGTTACAGGCCTGTGCAACCACGTCTGCTACACAATTGCACATCTTGAGCTCGAGCAACATGCCCATGCTCCATGTCCTTGCAAAATGACGGAAATGTGCAAGCAAAGGGAAAAACTGGCGCAAAACTGTGCACCTCCACCTGGCCTCCAGGTCTTGTCTAGTCTTTAGCACCAGCCCGCTACAGATATCAACACCCCACATCAACGGGGGTGCTGTCTCTCCATCTGGAGATACCCCACATTCTCCCTTGAGTGTGTATTCTTGCTTGAATCTGCATCTACTTTTCTTAATAAACTCTCTATTCCTTTGGCCCATACTGAAATTCTTCTCCTTCTCATATGCCTCTGTGGGATGCAGAGGGTGAGTTTTTCTTTTTTCTTTTTTTGGAACTGAGGATTGAACCCAGGGCCTCTCAACCTCTGAGCCACACATCCCCAGCCCTTTTTATATTTTATTTTGAGACAGGGACTTGCTAAGTTGCTGAGGTTGGCTTTGAACCCTCAATCCTCCTGCCTCAGACTCCTGAGCTGCTGGGATTACACACATGTGCCACTGCACCCGGCTTGAACAGTCTTTCATTTTCAACATGTCTACACTTTGGCAGCTTTTTCCATGTGTCTTAATCAATTTCTTTTTTTAAGAGAGAGAGAAAGAGAGCGGTGGGGGGAGGAAGAGAGAGGGAGGCAATCAATTTAGTTTTTCATGTGGCTTTCTTTACTCCGACACTTCATTGTTTATGTGGTGCTGGGGTTCAAACCTGAGTCCTTGCGAGTGCCAGGCAAGCGCCATAATCCCCGAGCCACTGCTCCAGCCCCTCAATTTTTGTTTGAGAATTGACCAATGACCTGGACCCCAGTTGGCTCCTCTACTGGAAACACTACCAGTACATAACAGAACAGAATGGAAGGCCTCATTTATCAGAGGTCAGAAATTTGGGAAGAGTAGTTGGCTTCATGGCTAAGACTTTCATACACCTTCTCTTTCAATCCATTCATGTTCATCTAAGAAAATAAAAACATGCCACCAAGGGAATCCCACTATGCAGTGCATGGGGAAATGGGAGTGGTATGGCAGCCATATTCTACAAAGGACTACTGAGGGGAGAAAACCAACCCTTTGAACTGGCTCAAAAAGCACCCTCCTTGGGGCTGGAGTGGTGCTGTGGCAGTTATGGCGCTTGCCTGGCACACGTCAGTACGTGAGTTCAAACCCCAGCACCACATACACAATGAAGTCTCAGAGCAAAAAATGCCACATGAAAAACTAAATAAAAAATTGTTTCTCTCTCACTGTCCTTTTTTTTTTTTTAAAGAACCCTCCTTCATCCAAGTCACAAGAAAAATCCCCAAGGACAAGGTTAAAAAATGTCAACCACAAGGAAAATCCCCAGGGACAAGGTTAAAAAAAAGTCCACGGTTGCGGACCAGACTGAGTGCTGAAGGATCTGCAATGGATCATTCCCCGTGCTGAAGCATGAACACCTGAGGATTTCATGCTGGGCGCTCACCATTTCCTTCTGAGCCCTCCTCACAGTATGGAAACTGTCCCTCCTTCAATACCTTAATATTTTTAAAAAGAATTTGTTATTTATATTTTAAACTTTACTCATCTGGACTTTGTTTTTCTGACACACAGTTGTGCATGTGGTGCTGGGGTTTGAACCCAGGCAGGTACTCCAACCACTGAGCCAGCACTCCAGCCCCTCAATACCTCAATATTAACCGGAGTACACTCTCACCTTTAGTCACTTTAAGGTCCTGGCCTAAACAAAGAAGTGTCCAATTCATACACCCTTCCACCGGGAGACGGCCTAAGTCTTTCCATACACTGGACCTTCACGGATTCTCTTCACACACAAGTTACGCATCAACTCCAGCAGCTGGGTAGGCCCAAAGCAAGTCTGTCCACAGCACAGCTCCGAGGCAACCAAAGTTACTGGTGCCAAAACCCGGGACAGGAAATTGAGCTCTTACGCTCCCTCCTGTTCTCCTCCCTCCACTTCTGCATTATTCTTCATCTATCTCTCTTTACTTCCCCTTCATTCAAGACGTGAGATTCAGAGCACCTTCCAAGTTTGCCAACCGAAATCCATGCCCTCCTGGGGTGAGATGTTTGCAGCCTTATTGCTCCGCAAATGGAGCAAGAGCTTTTCTGAGCTCTTTACTGGTGTCCTGTGCAAACCTCATTCTCACCTCTCCCCTCTTTCTGTCTGGCTAGACCGCCAGATCACAGACCTATTCTGCATTTTGTCCCCACATGCAACATGGTCATACGGATCACTTCACCGGAGAGGTCAATCTCTTGTAGAGCGCCCTGCTAGAGACTCTCTCATTTCCTGACCCCAGGGGTCCTCACCTTGGGATTGGAGTTGGGGACACCCACTCCCAGGTGATCTGGCTCTGCCACCTGGTGGCAAGGAGTAAAGAGAGGATGCTTTGTCTTCTCCTGTCACTTCTGTCACACCTCTCCACTGGGCCACCTCTCAGTGGCCCAAATTCAGAACTCAGGACTTTTGATAAAAAAAATACTAACAGATCTTGATTACTTCCTACAACAAAATGGCAAATGGTCTGAACCAGGACTGATTTTTCAAGGTTCCCACCAAGGGTGGCTCCTCTGGGCCCTCCCTTGACCTTGATCAGGCCTCTTCTCCCCCCCCTCTCCCTCTGGTGGCTGCAGTAAGGACCATTCCCATTGCTGGACATCACATCCACCACTGGCCACAACCTACTGGGTAAATGACTCGCTCTGATTCTTCTGGATTCCTGGCTTTCTCCACCAGAGTCCTTGGGGACCCTCCTCAATCCATCTTGTCTAGCAGGGGCCAGATCCCACCAAAGCTTCCATGAGACACCCCGTTGGGGTGCCTTCCCAAACATATCCAGACCCTGGGTCTCAAAGACACAATCAAACCTGAAAGACTGGTGTTATAAGCTGGACAGTAACAGTCACTGGCCATAAATGGCATATTTGACTTACAAATTTACAGAGATCTTAAAAACTCTCCACTGCAATGGCAAATGGTCCAAGGTTCCCTATGTCCAGGCCTCCACTCCAGGCCTAGTACCTCTACTCCAGACCTTCTCTCTGAAATTGCTCTACTTTCACATTCTTCTCTTCAGTAAACAACAACAACAAAGACAACAAAAAACAAAAACAAAAAAAAACAAACCCTCAAGGGATTCCTTTCTTGGGACCCCTCCCTCTTTGGGAATTCTGCTTCCTTTCTATTACTTTAAATCCTGTTACTTTGCTCTGTCTGATCCTGTGTTCATGGATTTCGTTGCTTAAATTTACATAACAGAACCCACCCAGCCACACTGTTAAGTTTACAGGGATTCACCCAGGATCTTTGGAAGCCATGATCCCTTCCTGTGTACAGCACGTCCAGTTACCTGCCAACCACCACCACCATGGACCTCTGGACTGCCCTGATGCACGAGACACCTAGAGTCCATTCAGGTTCAGGTGGTCATGGAAATATGACCCTCTGTGCAGCTGCCTCCCAACTTCTACCAAGGCTCCCCAGTAGACCCTCTGGAGAGTTTCCCTGACTGCCACAGGCAATGGCCCTCTGTCGGCACGGAGGAAGCCAGAATGGTCATCACCCTTTTCCCTAAAGGCATGCAAGGGCCTCTTCAGAGGGAAATTGAGGCAGGAGATAGATTATCTGTAGGCGGATAGAAAATGGGGACCTCAGAGAATGAGATCCCACAATCCCAGACTAAATCCCTAGGCTAAAACCTTTTTACTTTCGGCTGCCTGAATGGAAGGCCCCACTCACATGTAGATGATCAATTCCTGATCTTGGCAGGAACACCCAAACCAAATTCCATGCCTAAATTCATTCTGACATCCACCTTAGCTCCCCACACTCCTTTATCCTCTCAAGCCATTTCCTTCCCCTCTCACACCCCTGTCACCCCCCCCTCCCTGAGGTGTCAGCCACAGTGTGGGAATCTCCAAGTCCACTGTGTCCACCCACCACAGTCCCATTGATTTCCCTACTAAACCCTGCCTCCAGCTATCACCTCTCTGATCACCTCAATTATAACCAGGGAACCTTCTTCCTAAGCAGAATTAATACTTAGGTCTGTTTACCTGCTCCCTGCTAGCGGGATAAAAACTTGGTATCATCAACCCAACTTATTATATCGCTTTAAAGTCTGGAATGATGGATATGGAAAATTACCAGAAATCACTCATGTGAAGCAGACAGCAAATCCCCTAACTAACACTTTGAAATCTACTGATTTGGGCCCTTATAGGAACCTACTGTCTCAGGCCCTTATCAGAGGATCCCCACCCTACTGAAAAACTCAGTTCAACCAGAAAACTCACACCTTGGCTCCCTTCTCCCTCATTCCCTCTATATCTAGCCTAGGCTGTAAGTGGCAGGTGGGTCCCAGGCTCCAGTGGGCCCCCCTCTGCAGGTTTCTAATAAATCTGTGTTACCGTAGAGCCTGTGTTTTCTTTACTCTTCATTTCCCTCATTTCGTCTCTTTCCTTATAGTTACAACCCCGGAGAGAGCACTCAGCTACGGGGGCACGGGGTGTCCTGCTCCCCAGTGGTCTGCAGCTTCTCACTGTCTCAGCTGCCCAGGAGGCACAAAGGGGAGCTTTACTGCACTCCCTGAGCAGACTCAAGATGGGCCTGAGCTCAGAGTCACCAGCCTTAGCCCTCTTTCCCCGCCCCAATGCTCCATAAGGCTTTACACCAGTACGAGCTGGTTAAATGAGACAAAGCTGCTAAATCCAAACCTTGAATATGAAACCAGGAGAGCCCTTGCTTTCCTTCTGTTTCCATATAAACCAAACAAGGAACGTTCTAAGATACATCATGTGGGTTTAAAAACTGAAAAACAAGTATCCCCTTGAGTAGACGAAGATGCCAGCGAAAACATTATTTCCCTATGAACAAACCAATATGGAAAATGGCTAATTGAATGTGAAATCTTTTCTTCTGCTTCAGGGGTTCCCACCCCTTCCCCTCTGATGGTTGTTACCATATGTTTGTACTGGGGGACTTAATGTGATCTTTTTGCCCATCTGAAAATGTTTCTGGATCCTACACCTCACTAGTCATTTCTATAGTAAACCTTAGCATTCTGGAAATACCTTTCTCTTTCAAAAGGTCTAACTGGCCCCAGGATGAATTCTTCTCAGGCTCAATTATCCCTTTATTTAAACAGTCCTTTAGAAATGCTCTTACAGGGGGCTGGAGTGGTGGCTCAGCAGTTGGAATGCTTGCCAGGCATGTGCAAGGACCTGGGTTCAAATCCCAGCACCACTTACACAACTGAGTGTTGAGGCAATGAAACCCAGGTGAAAAACTAATTGAAAGAGAAGAAATGCTCTTACAGCTAGATGGCGCTGGCTTGGGTGAGTGCCAAGGATGTTTTCTTTGCTGCTATTCTTTTTTCTCCTTTTTACTGGGATTGAGCCCAAGGCACCTTACCACTAAACTATATCCCCAGTTCCTTTTATTTTTATTTTGAGACAGGAACTCTCACTAAGTTGCTGAGACTGGCCTCAAATGTGTAAAGCTGCTGCCTTGGCCTCACAAGTCTTTGGGATTAGAGATATTTGCCACTTCACCCAGGAAACTGTAGTTCTCCAGAGCCTATCACCTGCTCATTGGAAGCACACATAGATTACTACAGTACTGGTTGCTGTCCAGGATTTCTGAACCAAGAATTTATTTTCTTTTCTTTGGTACCAGGAATTGAACCTGTAAGTGCTTAATCACTGAACCACATCATATACATATATATATATATATTTTTTTTTTTTTTTGAGACAGGGGCTCACTAAGCGGCTCAGGGACTCACTAAATTTTTGAGGTTGGCTTTGAACTTAGGATCCTCATGCCTGAGCCTCCCTAGTTGCTATAGGGAGGGACTATAGGCATGCACTACCATGCCCAGCTTCTGACCCAAGAATTTCTAAGATGATTGGAATCTTTCAGTGAATAATTTTTTTTAAAGAGGGACAGTGATAGAGAGAGAAAGCATCAATTTTATTTAGTTTTTCATGTGGCGTTTGTTGCTCTAACACTTAGTTGTGTACCTGGTGCTGGGGTTTGAACTTGCGCATGCCAGGCATGTGCTACCACTCCAGCCCTAAGACTGTCTTTTGTATGCTAATGAGTTGACCAGTGTCTGGAGACCAGTAGAAACCTTCAGGATGGGGAATGATCTGGTGGCCAGAAACACCAAGGAATGCTTAATAACTGGAAAATTTTTCAGTTATTTTTATTTATAATTGACAACAGGGTTGGAATGCTGACACCCATTCCTTGGTTCTCTGAAAAGGGAAGAAGGGCTATAGAGTACATTAATGATCAAGGGCTAAAGAGCTAGTAAATCCTGTGAAAATACCAGATACCTACATGAAAACCCCTAAACAAGGGGGTACAGAGAACTTCTGAATGGGTAAACACATAGAAGTGTTGGGAGGTTGGGACCTGCAGATAGGCGTTAAAGCTCTGTGATCCCCGTCCCCCCACTGCGTGAGTGGGAGAGCAGGAGGATGTCCAGGGGGCACATGTATGTATTCTCAGCTACTCAGGAGGGAGGCGGAGAACCACAAGTTCAAGACCAGCCTAACCAAGTTAACCAGACCCTACCTCAAAATAAAATTAAAAGGCAGGTGTGACAGTATATGTCTGTATTCTGAGCTATTCAGTAGGCTGATGCAGGAGTTTCACACGTTCTAGGCCACCCTGGGCAATTTAGAGAGATCTTGTCTCAAATAAAAGCATAAAAAAGTGCTGAGGATATAGTCAGTGTGGAGAACTTGCTTAGCTTGTGAGACGGCCTGGAATACTGGGGACAGAGTGTGGGGGGAGAAACTGAAAAGTAAGGAATTAAAATTTCCCAGGAGGAGGAGTCAGCTCACTGTAGGGATGGAGGGCTCTTGCTGGAGACTCTCTGCATTTTGGTTTAGCTCTAGCTGAATAAGTCTGGTACAACCCAGGGGTGCTTAACCATTGGGCAACATTCCCAGACCTTCTTACTTTTTATTTTGAGACAGGGCCTTGCTAAGTTGGTTAGGTTGGACTTGAACTTGTGATCCTCCTGCCTCAGTCTCCCAAGTTGCTGGGATTACGGACATGTGCCTGGACTCACAGCCTTTCCAACTACCCACTTTCACCTAAGAAAATAAAAACATGCCAACAATGGAATATGGTCAATTAAGGGAAAAATAGGAGTTACATGGCAACAATGTTCTCCAAAGGAATCAAAAGGAAAGCAAAGCAAACCTTTGAACTGGCTCAAAAAAGCAGACTGCTTCACACAAAGACACAAGTAAAACCAAAATTCAGAGGCCCTGCCCACCTTACATCCCACATTCTGGTCCAGGTCTCTTCTGGTCCTGGCCTGACAGGCACCCAGGTCAACCCAGGTTTCGGATCAGCAACCTTGAGCCTTGATCCAAAAGGTGGGGAAAAAGGAGATTCCAAGCAGAAGCAGCTTTCTGGAAGTAGGTGATTATCAAAGGGGTGGTGTCTGATCCAACCCTTTGACTTGCAAGGAAGAACCACCTGGTGACCTGCTTAGCTTCCCCGCAGGGAATTTCAATTCAGAGATCCAGAAGAAGCTCTTCAAAAATGAAAAATCAAACTAGAAAAGGTTGACCTCAAAGCCCCTAAAAAGGAGCCCACAGATTGGGACTAGGATGAAATCCTAAATAAAATTATCAATGATCTGATTACTAAAAGGAACAATGAACTAAAAGAAGATATAATAAAGGGACTAAGTGAGAAAATTCAAGAGATGAAAAACTCTATTATAAAAAAAATAGACATACTGAAAAAGGAAGTACCAGACCTAAAATCTTCAATCACATTAGAGGAACAATGAAAGAATTTAACAACAGACTAACTTCTATGGAAAACAGAACCTCAGCTTTTGAAGAAAGAATAGCCAACAATAAGGATAGGCTGCGTAAGCTTGAACATATGACAAAAAAGAAAAGAAACTCATACAGCATGAACAAAATTTGCAAAATGTCTGGGATGGAATCAGAAGAAACAATCTAAGAGTAATTGGTATACAAGAAGAAACTGAAATGCAAATACATAAAGATAATTCTCAATGAAATAGTTCATGAAAATTTCCCCATATTACCAGGAATCAGATATGTTCATCCAGGAAGCATATAGAACACCAACAGGCTTAATGAAAAGAGAAGTTCACCAAGACAGATCATTTTCAAAATGTGTAACAGGGAAAACAAGGAAAGAATAAAACACCAAATCACATTCAGAGGCAAACCAATAAAGATCACCTTCGACTTTTCAGTACAGACTCTAGAAGCAAGAAGATCCTGGAAAGAGATCTTTCAATGTCTCAATGACCACAATATGCAGCTGAGAATACTATACACAGAAAAACTCAGCTTCAGATTTGATGGGGAAATAAGAACATTTCATGATAGGATCAAACTTGCAGCATTCATGAACAGAAAACCAGCATCATAAAGGATCCTCAAAGATAAACTCCAGATAGAAGAATAAGCAAACACTCCTTAAAACCCACAGAGGAGGGGCTGAAGTGGTGGCTCAGAGGTTAAGGCACTTGCCTCGCATGCAGAAGTATGTGGGTTCAAACCCTAGCACCATGTACACAACGGAGTCTTGGAGCAATGAAACCCATGTGAAAAACTAAATAAAATTGATTCTCTCTTTCTCTCTCTCACTGTCCCTCTTTCTAAAAAAAAAAAAAAAACCCACAGAGGAAATTCAATAAAAGTATATGCTATTAAAAGACAACCAAGAAAGTACAAAACTCACTAATAAGACATGATGACTATGAACCACAACCACATAACTAATCTAACACTGAATGCAAATAGTCTCAATGCAGCAATCAAAAGACAGATTATCAGACTGGATGAAAAAACAAAACCCAACAATATGCTGCTTATAAAAAAAAACCCACCTTACAGTAAATGACATTCACAGATTGAGGGTGTAAGGATGGAAAAAAAAATCTACCAAGTGTATGGTCTAAGAAAGCAAGCTGAAGTTGCAATCTAAACCAAATCCAGCAGAAAACAGGAAATAATCAAGATTAAAGCTGAAATCAAGAAATCGAGAATAAAAAATAAATAAAAAGAATTATCAAAACAAAGAGCTGGTTCTTTGAAAAAATTAATAAAATTGAAAGACCCCTAGCTCATCTAACTAAGAGGAGAGAATCAAAGTAAATCAACAAAATCACCAACAGAAAAGGGGTGATCACCACTGACCCTATGGAAATCAAATGGAGTAAAAGAACATATTTTGAAAAACTATACTCTTCTAAATCAGAGAATATGGAAGACACAGATAAATTTCTAGACACATACAACATTCCCAAATTGACGCAGGAGGAAATTGAAATCCTAAACAGCCTAATAACGGGCATTGCAATCAATAGAGAATTAAAAGCCTTCCAAAGAAAAAAAGCCCAAAATTTGAAGGATTCCCTGCTGAGTTTTACCACATCTATGAGGAAGAGCTAACACCTCTCCTTATCAAGTTATTCCAAGAAACTAAAAAGGAAGAAACTCTCCAAATCACTTTATGAGGCAACCATAACTCTGAAAATAAAACCCAACAAAGACACATCAAAAAAAAAAAAAAGAAAAAGAAAACTACACAGACCAATATCCCTGATGAACATCATGCAAAAATCCTTAATAAAGTTCTTGCAAACCACATTCAAAAACACATCAGGAAGATAATTCATCATGACAAAGTGCGCTTCATTCCAGGTGTCCAAGGCTGGTTCAACATATGCAAACCAATAAATGTGATTGATCACTTAAATAGAATTAAGGACAAACACCATCTGATCATCTCAATTTTGATGCAGAAAAGGCCTTCAATAAAATCCAGAGCACCCAAAAAATCTAGAGAAAATAGGGATCAAAAGAATTTATCTTTGTGAAGGCCATATATGCCAAACCCTCAGCTAGTAATACTAAATGGAGAAAAGCAGAAAGCATTTACACTAAACTTGGGAATAAGACAAGGCTTTCCTCTCTTACCACTTTTATTCAATATAGTCCTCAAGACCCTATCTGGAACACTCAGGCAAGAGAAGGAAATCAAAGGGATAAGAATAAGAAGGGAGGAAGTCAAACTACCCTTTTTTGCTGATGACATGATCTTATATCTGGAAGATCCAAAAACTCCACCAGAAAACTGCTAGAGCTTATAAACAGATTTAGCACAGTAGCAGGCTATAAGGTCAACACCCATAAATCAATAGCTTTCATATATGCTAACAATAATAAGGCAGAAGAAGAAATCAGGATATGGGTCCCATTCACAATAGCCTCAAAAAAATAAAATACTTTGGAATTATTCTAACAAGGGAAGTAAAAGACCTCTACAATGAAAAGTTTAGAACATTGAAAAAAGAAATTGAAGAAGACTTGAGAAGATGGAAAGATATTCCATGCTTTTGTTTAGGCAGAATTAATATAATTAAAATGGCCATTCTGCCAAAAGCACTATACAGATTCAATGCAATCCACATCAAGATACCAATGTTATTCTTTACAGATATAGAAAAGCAATTTTCAAATTCATTTAGAACAAGAAGAAACCCAGAATACCCAAAACCTTACTAAGCAAGAAAGATGAAACAGGTAGATTCCCAGTAGGATCTAAAACTATACTATAGAGCTGTTGTAACAAAAACAGCATGGTACTGTTACCAAAATAGGAATGAAGACCAATGGAATAGAATAGAAGACTCTGAGACAAATCTATAAACATCTGATCTTTGACAAAACGGGTAAAAATGTAACAAGGAGGAGAGACAGTCTATTCAACAAATGGTGCTGGACAAACTGGACAGCCTCTTGCAGAAAATGGAAATTAGATCCTTATCTCTCACCTTGCACAAAATCAAATAAAATTGGATCAAGGAACTAGGGATTAAACCAGCTACCAAGCAACTGCTAGAAGAAAAATTAGGACCAACACTCCAGCCTGCGGGAATTGGCAATCACTTTCTCAACAAGACTCCCAAAGTTAAAGAATTAAGGTCCAGAATTAAGGAGTGGGAAACAAATTAATGAGTGGGATGCCATTAAATTAAAAAGCTTTTGCTCAGTCTTGGAATCAGTCAAAATTGCCAAGAGAGAACCTACAGAATGGGAGGGAATCATGGCCTGTGATTCCTCCGACAGGGGAATCAAATAACAAAGAACTCAAAAAACTTAGTAACAAAAAACACAAACAATATAATCAATAAATGGGCTAGAGAGCTAAAAAGAAACTTCTCAACAGAGGAAATCAAGCAAGCCAATGAATACATGAGAAAGTGTTCTAAATTACTAGTAATAAGAGAAATGCAAATCAAAACTATATTCAGATTTCACCTCACTCCAGTCAGACTGGCAAAGATGAAGAATACAAACAGTACCAAAGCTGGAGGGGATGTGAGGAGATAGCAACACTAGCACACTGCTGGTGAAACTGCAGCTTGGTACAGGTGCTCTGGAAAGCAGTGTGGAGAGGCCTCAAAAATTTAGGGTTAGATCCATCATACAACCCAGCTATCACTCTTCTGGATATTTTCCCAGAGGAGCTGGAATCAGCACATTACAGTGAAACAGCAAAATCAATGTTCTCAGCAGCTCAATTTACAATAGCTAAATTATGGAACCAACCCAGATGCACCCCCTTGGATGAATGGATCCAAAAGCTGTGGTATATGTACACAATGGAGTTGTACTCAGCTATTAGAAATAACCATATTGCGGCCTTGAAGGTAAATGGATAACTATGGAAGAAATCATGTTGAGTGAAGTTAGCTAAACCCAGAGTCAAGGGCCGAATGTTTCCCCTCATTTGTGGATGTTAGAGCTAAACCCAGGCTTGGATGAAAGGTAGTCAAATTCATGTATTAGACCCACCAAAGGCATAGTGGCACACAACCTAGGGGAACCAAGACATGCAGGTGAGGGAGGGGAGGAGAGAGAAACCGGGGGGAGGGGCAGGAGAGGGAGGTAGCATAGGGAGGGATCTAGGGAGACAATCAACAATATAGCATACTCTTTACCCCCCTGAGAAGTCAAATAATACTTATGCAATCATTTAATTCTGGAAAATTTACAATCATAAAAAAAGAAAATTTACAATCACACACTTATATATGGACATTTAGAACACTTATGGGGCATAATATAGAAGAATCAAGAGACTAGTGTGTGGACAATGTGGGGGTAACTATGTTTAGGATCAAATGCAAATCATATTGTTACTTTATATGCATTTATGATTGTACAACAACTCTTTAATAAAATTTTAAAAATGGCTGGGGTTGGCTCAGTGGTTAAGCACCCCTGGATTCAATCACTGGTACCTAAATAAATAAAAGGACTGTAGATGTGGCTACATGGTTAGCCCCTGGGCTCAATACCTGTTGTCAAAAAGAAAAAAAAATCCAAAATGATTACACCTTTGAAAGTGGGAAGATACCACTTTTTATTATTATCTGCAAACAATCTGATATGTGAAATGACTGACCATATGTGAACTCTCCCCCTTTCCCTATACTTCAGTGGTACCCTCACCTTTCTGTCACCACTCAGGGACTTGCGGAGGTCTACGGAGATTAGAGAAGACCTAGATTAAAACCTTTGCTGGTTCTATTTTTTTCAGGGTCAAGTTCCTGGGAACTGAGCCCAGAGGCATTATCCCACAGAGCCACATCAAAAACCTTTTATTTTCTATTTTGAGGTAAGGTCTCACTAAGTTGCTTAGGGTCTCACTAAATTGATGAGCCTGGTCTCCAACTTGGGATCCTCCTGCCTCACCCTCCTGAGCTGCTGGGGTTACAGGTGTGCACCAACACACCCAATCACTTCCAGGTTTTTGTTTTTTGAGAGACAGAGAGAGGAACAGAGAGAACTTGATTTACTTTTTCATCTTTTTTTTCCCCAACACTTAGTTATATATGTGGTGCTGGGGTTTGAACCTAGGTCCTTGCACATGCCAGGCAAGTGCTCTACCACTGAGCCACCTCTCCAGCCCCATTTCCAGGTCCTTGACCACATCATCAAAAAGATTTAAGGTCAGCTCAGGGTACAGCAAAAGAGGAACTGCAAAGTGAAACGTGCACACTCAAAGCGGTGTGTGGGCATTCTCCAAGGTAAACAGCTCACCACTCAGAAAGGCTGTGGGGTATGAAGCTTAGGGCAATTAATATTCACAAGCAGGGTTGACTATGGATGAAGTTCCCTGAAACAGGGAGGTCCCTTCTGGAACCCCATTTAGTTTCCTTAGTATGTAAATTATACAGCTGAGGGGTATGTGAGGACATGTGGTAATGAGTGGTAATAGGCAAAATGTAAAGTAGGGGTCAGCTTGCTTCTTTGTGAACCTCCACGAGAAACAACTAGGAGCTTGCTCAAAGATGTGGTCACTCTGTGGTTAGGGAGACTACTGTCATCTCCAAACAGACTCAGGTGTGATACCTGTGGTTAAGCAGAGGCCTGGTGCCAGCGCAATCCCCACCTGCATCCCCATATGGAGAACTAAGCAGGAAGCTGATGCCAGCAGGATTTCCGTGGTTAAGCAACTGCTTGTCATATAAGACCAGTTCAAACTGCCCGAAGATTGTGTCCCTGTACCTACCTCCCTTGCTTCCTGCCTCTAGAGACTTCCATACTTCACTTTTAATATTTTGGTAAGGGGGATGGATGATCCTTCTTCCAGAGATGCTTCAGGCTGGAGTAGGGCAATGTCCCTTCCTAACCCAGAATCAAAGGTGTCTGGCTGCCTGGCCTAAGGTGGGGGGGCCTGGCTGGGTGGGAGTCCCTGGTGTCCTGATGTCCTAGAGCCAGCATCATCTTGATCTGGAGTTTCTGTCACCAGGGAGGGACTCATTTTACCAGGAGATTAAGAAGATCAGAGCCAAAATGGATTCTTTCTCTCTCACAATCCCTCTCTCAGAAAGAAAGAAAGAAAGAAAGAAAGAAAGAAAGAAAGAAAGAAAGAAAGAGAGAGAGAAACAGGGGGCTGGAGCGGTGGCTCAGCGGTTTCGGCGCTTGCCTGGCAAGTACGAGGACCCGGGTTCAAACCCCAGCACCACGTACACAACTAAGTGTTGGAGCAACCAAGGCCATGTGAAAAACTAAATAAAGTTGTTTCTCTCTTTCT
>PVKS010018940.1:0-39248 GCA_004027875.1 Aplodontia rufa
CAGGCCGGAGACCTGAAACGGTCTTTCTTTGTCCAAACTTTACTTCTCCTTTTTATATCCATGCTTTACATCTCTCTTTCAAGGCAATGTTCATTTGTACTGCTACGACAAAATGCCTAACATTGAGTAATCTCAAACAAGTCAAGGCAACGCTACAAGACTCTATTTCAGAAGGAACATAGACAGCAATTTCTCACCGATCTGGAGGCTGGGAAGTTCAGGAGCAAAACACAGGCAGGTTCGGCTGCTGAAAAGAGCTCATCTTCCAAAGGAGCAGGGACACCACGTCCAGCAGCAAAGTGGGAGAACTCTCTCCAAAAGGAAGAGCTCTGGACTGCGGTCTGGAGCCTCTTTTTTAAAGGCCTTCACCCCGCCCCCTCGAGGCCTCTCTACATTAGCTCTTCATTGCAGCACCTGGATTTCAGAGGCACACGTTTGACCAATAAGCCTCTACGTGAGCCTTTTGAAGGATCTAGAATAATTGGCAGGTGATCCCAATGCTAAACGTCTGAAGCCTGTGTCGACACCCTGTTTTTCAAGCTTAACAATACACAAACTAGCAGCTCTTCCTGAAGGAGCTTATGCAAACAGCAACAAGATCCAGGGCAGCTGATAAAGCAAAGGTCATATTTTCATTTAAAATGTGCTTGAATGTACTTTGCCTGCAACTTTCTGGAAAACCTAAATTTAAACCATATTATAATGAATAAGGAAAGAGATCACTGGGAGGATATTTGGTGGTCATATTTACTCCTTCTATTTGTTTGCTAAATTCTTTGAACCTCAGTTTTCTCATCCATAAAATTTAGAAAATTTTACCTACCTAGCAAGATTAAATGTGCAAAACTATCTGAAATATGGCAGTGATACTTCATAAGAACTCTAATTGGTTAATG
Source organism: Aplodontia rufa (assembly GCA_004027875.1). Lineage (NCBI taxonomy): Eukaryota > Metazoa > Chordata > Mammalia > Rodentia > Aplodontiidae > Aplodontia > Aplodontia rufa. The sequence continues at coordinate 897 of PVKS010018940.1, forward strand.
TAGTCTCTCCTTCCACTTAAGTGGAACAAAAAGCTTGGTAGTAAATAAAGGCTGTTAGTAAAGTAAATCTTGTTTAAAATCATTATAGTTTTTTTCACATTAAAAACCTAGTCTGCTACTCTGGAGGCTCATAAATTTGAAACCAGCCTGGCCAAAATATTGAGACCCTGTCTCAAAATAGAATTTCAAATAGTTTAGCAATTACATCTTACTTTTGACAGATCAATATGTACAATCATATACAGTTATTATGTACTTTTCTGACATAACATCAGCATAAAGTATTTTTTTCCTGAAGAGTTAAGGCAAATAAATGTACAGGGAAATATTATGGCTGTGCACTCTCTAGATAATTTCAAAGGGAGAGCTTAAAAATGTTTTGAGCAATTAAAACATCACTAGAATCTGTGGCAAAATGGAGATTTTTTAAATCCATTCCTTAGTTATTGGATAAATGGTAATTGACTACTTAGTGTGCTGTAAATGTAATCAGACTCAGTGGTGAAAAAACCAAACATGGTCCTTACCATGATGAAATTTATTCTAATAGAGAGATATTAACCAAATAATTACACAATTAAATATAGCATTGAACTGGAAGGAGCGGCATGAATAAGAGACGCCTGGTGTTTTCAGTGCACATATAGAGGATTTTTACCTAGTTGGACAGGTGAGAGAAGTGAGGCAAAGGTTAAAATGGAGCTGATAAATAACAATTTAGTAGTGGTTATTTTGATGAATGAAAGTGGAAATGAAATACCAGCAGGGGACAAGAGCACACACAAAGTCCTTAATGTGACAGTCCGTACAACACACAAATGGGATGCAACTAGAATCCAGAAAGAAAGGAAAAGATGATGAAGCTTTCAAATTCATGTCTTCATAGGCCATGCTAGGAAGATTTATCCTTACTTTAAGAGCAACAGGAAGCCATTAAAATATTTCAGGCAAGAGCAGGGGGAGTCATGTATCAAGTAAATGACAACCAAATTACCATTTTAATAGATCTCTCTGGATGGATAAAAATAGATTTATTGAATCCAGGATGTATATTTCAGCAAAGTAAAGGTGGAAGTATCAGAGAAGATGAATTTGGTAATGGAGATGGAGAGAAATGGATGGAATACACAGGTGATAAAGAAGGCGAGATATCTACGGGATAAGATCATTGGATTTTTTTTTTTTTTTGATATGTGGGGTGAGGAAAAAGTGAGGAATTAAGGTTTAATTTTAGGTTTTTGAATAGGATAACATTAATTTGATGTACAATTTATCACCTTCATTTAAATCAAGTCTGTTCTTGAATCATGACTTATACTATGGAGAAATTTATTAATCATTGTCAGATCATAGGATTTCTGTGTTACTGATGCATTTGAATTTTTTATTTTTAAATGGTGTTTTAATATATTTTTCATTCTAAATTATTTCTTGCCAACTTCTGCCAGTATCAATCTATTTGAATTTGAGAGAACTAGGTAATTATTGCAGCTATTTTATTTCATATGCTCTGTGCAGTTATGGATATTTGGAAATGTGCTTAGCAAAATTGCAAATAGTTTCCTTTATTATGAAGTTCATTTAAAGAATAAACAGTTTCAGAAGGAAACATCATCAATGACATATCTTTCTCTATCTTAATCCTAGCAAATCTTGTTTTTCTAGAAAAAAAGAAAAAAACCCACATCCATTGAAAAAAATATTCAGGTCATTTCCTATCCATAATTGATGATTTTATGATTTTGAGAGAGTTTTGAGAATATGGTTCAAGAGCATTTTTTATGGTCTCTGTTACTCCACTGCAGCTTTCAGAAGAAAATCCAAACCGTGATCTGGTGATAGAATTGAAGATGCTATCACTCTTAATAAGTTATACAGGGGGTTGCTACAGTGGTTCAGCAGTTGGAGTGCTTGCCTGGCATGTATGAGGATCTGAGTTCAAACCCCAGCACCACATATACAACTAGGTGTCAGTGAAACAAAGGCCAGATGAAAAAATAAGTAAAATTGATTTAAAAAATATAAGATATAAAAATCCACTTTCTTGACTTAACAAACAGTGTACAATGACTGAATTAAGTTTTCCTTGCTACTGGAGAATTAAGGATCCTTGTGACAAGATCATTTATCATTTGTATTGTGATATTGTTGTGGATGTGTAAGTCATAAGGGTTGATTAAAACCTGCTTTGACTTCAGGATACACACTGAAAGTTATGTTAAAAAAAAAAAACCTACAGAGGGGCTGGAGTGGGGTTGGTTAGTGGTTACGGCACTTGCCTGGCATGTGTGAGGATCCAGGGTTCAAACCCCAGCACCACGTACACTGTGTACACAACAAAGTGTCAGAACAATGAAAGGAAAAAAAACTTAGAAAAAAATCCTCACAGATATGAGTTTGTTTTCTTGCATGTCTCCCTGACTTGAACAAGGAACAAGAAAATGATGTTCTCTGAAGATCTGTTTGGTTAAGTGGTACTTTCTTTATGTCTAATCTTGGAAATGAGGACTCCAAATACAATGATCCAGCAACTTCCAATTGTTAAAAAGATTACCAAAAAAAAGTTGATTGCATATTTTCATGCTTAGATTGAAATTGATCTATGTGATAATTTTGTTATAATAATAATTTTGTTCAGATATGGAACCAGTTAGATTATATGCAATAAGCACTAATTTTGAGACTACCACTAAAAATAGTGAAAGATGCTTTTTAAAAATATTGCTGGGCCTAGTGCAAATACTTTAAATTCATTCAAATAAAGTACTTAAAAAATCTTTAATTTGAATGTCTGTCTCTACTGTCCTTTAGAATTAAAGGATCTTCCATGTTTGTTATAACATATGTTGTCCTTTTATGTTGCTTTAACAATAACTCATAGCAGCAGTCATTTATCTTTTAAACATCTTCAAATATTTGAAATAAAGAATTTTTCAGAGTTATGAATTAATATAAGAATTCAAGTCTTGTATTTCACTCAGTCAGCTATACATTCAATAAGTATTTGTTGAGTGCCTGTCCTATACTAAATATTGAGTTATAGGATAGTTTTTTTTAAGTGAGAGAGAGAGAGAGAGAGAAAGTAACTCAATTTTATTTAGTTTTTCATCTGACCTTTGTTTCTCCAACATTTAGTTGTGTATGTGGTGCTGGGTTCTAAATTGGGTCTGTGGGCATGCCAGGCAAGCCCTCTACCACTGAGCCACCACTCCAACTCCAAGTTCCAGGATAGTTGGAATCTATCATGTTTAAATATTGTATTTTATTTTAAATACTTAATATGGCTAATAATTAATTTGGTTAAAACAACTAATGTATGTTATTAAATATTATATAATTATTAAGTATTTAACATAATGTTGCTTACTATTTACTTCCTTATAGTCATAAATATTTATATCCATATATATTCAATATGAATACTATGTTAAATGCATTTTAATATAATGTAGGCTAAACTATGTAGATGGCAGTTATATTTTCAAAGCAGTAGCACATGGACTTTTTGGCTATTCAATTCAGAATTCATGAATTCCTTTTGATGTTATAAAGCATTTTATTCTTTTAATCCTCACTTCAAATAATATTATATCAAGATTAGAGGTATAGGCTAAAGAAATTGAAGACTGCAGGCAATAAAAAGAAAGGAGAATGTAAGTGTCAGGACCTTACTTAAGTTCTGAGGAACACAATGTTTATTTCAAGGGAGTGTTCAGCCTCAATACTGAATACTATGAAACAACTCCACTCGGGGCAAATTTCCTTTAAATAATACTAGATAAAATAATGTATAGACTTGTCAAATATCAGCCAAATATATCATTATTCTGATGTACTACAAAATCTGGAATATGCTATAGGATTAAAAAGACTGGTTGATGACATCTATCTCTTAGGAAACTTTCTATTGCCAAGGAAACTTCTAAGTTTAGAACAGTTAAAAATTACATGGTGTCTGCTAATTCAGGAAGCATTTGGGTGTTATGATGACTGCCCCAGGTGAATGATTATACCAACCTTGCCTTTGCCTCTGCCACCAGCCTAGCTTGTGCCTTTCCCTTCCCACTCCCAGTTGTCTACTCATTCTGTATGCACGTTTCATTAAAAGAGTAAAAGTCAGCATTACTTGTGAATTAGATTTCTTTTGGTAGAATTCTTCCAAAACTTCCTTCTCTCTTCCATACTTCATCTTTCTTGCCACTGTACAAGTTATACACTTCATAGTTACTCAGGTAGGTTAAATTAGTCTGTGGTTAAAAAAAAAAAAACCACCAACATCTCTGAATAACGGAAGTTATTTTTTCCTCATTCTACACATGCATCATGAATTGACTGACATCCAACAGCAGCACTGTCTAGGAAGTTACCAGATGTATCAGAGGAAAATCCATTAGTGACTTGTGTACTAGCTCATTAAGCATATACTTACAGTGACATTTGTCACAGACCATTTGCCAAAGAAAGTCATAGGGCCACACACAAGTATTTAAAGCAGATGATTTCTATACTGCTATGTTTCTGAAAGGATAGCAAAATGTGTTTGGTGATCAGCACTAATGACTCTCAAATTTCCATAGCCCTCCTAACACCACACTTGGGGAATATGAATGTAGGAAGAAAGGGGGATTGACTTCTAAAAATATCCTATGCATTTTAGTTAGTTTTTCCTAGATGTGACCAAAGTATCTGACAAGAACAAATTAGAGGAGGAAAACTTTAGTTTGGCTCACAGTTTCAGTGCTTAAATCCAGGGCTGGCTACTTCCATAACTCTGGGTCCAAAGTGCAGTAGAACATCATGGCAGAAAGGCACAGTGAAGGAAAACAGCCCAGGACATGGCAGCCAGAAGGAGAGAGAGAGGGAAAGAGAGAGGAGGGTGGGGGGAGCGCTCCACTCACCAAGATTAAAATATAAACCCCAAAGGCATGCCCTCAGTGAACAACTTCCTCCAGTGACACTCTACCTGCCTATAGTTACAGTAATCCAATTAGTCCACCAAATCAATTATAGCTCTCTTACTCTAGTTATTTCACCTCTGGACATTCTTGCATTGTCTCACACATGAGCATTTGGAGGACACTTCATATCTAAACTATCATACTATGGCTTTACGTGAGAAGAATAACAAAGAATAATATACTGAAATATCTCTTAGTTTTCAATCAACAAAACAGCAATCTCAGTTTCTCAAGTCATTAAAAATATTGCATTTTTCATATAGGTTCTGGAAGCATTTGGAATAAAAAGGGGAATTTTTTGACTATCAATTTTGAAGGGTTAACATTCAATGTAAAAGTTGGACCTCAATGAACTTGATTCTAATTTAGGATGATCCAAACTTGGAGCTGATCTTAATATATTCCATTCCTGGAAGTCCATCATCAAAGTAGATTATTTTATTGTTCTGGAATATCATTAGTTCCTACAAAAATAATGTTTATTTTGAGAAGGAAATTTTCCTGAATACTATATAGGAGAGGCAATTGCAAGTAATTTTAGCAGCTGCTTTACTTAATATTTTCTAATAAGCCCAATGAAAAGTAGATTCTTTTGTTTATAACCAGATACCATTTAGGCCCTTATTCTAATAGACCTACATAGTCGGCACTTTTGATCACTCTTCTTATCTTGAAATATTGTCTTCTGCTGCCTTTCATGATATCACTCTTCATTTTCTTGCTGGACAGTTCTTTCATTTGTTTTTACTTCTTTCCTTGCCTTGTTAGTGATGGAATTCCACCCAACTTGCTTTTGCTTTCATTTCCTTACAAAATATTCTCCAAATACTTTTCTTCCTCCATTGCATCATGATGATAGTGGCTGTTTTATTTCAGACATTCAAGTTGCTTACAGAGACTATAATTCACCTGCCCCATAGGTTCTCTACTTTGCATCAGTCCTCACTGAAATTTCTTTAATTTTTTTAATCATACCAATGCAAACTACTTGGTGTAATAATCAAGGGTGTCCAAAATGAAGCCTACTTTTATTATGTTGGTTTAACTTTCTGTTACTCTCAACAAGTCTATAATCACATAAATGCACCAGGTTCTTATGTGGCTCCAAACAAAAAGCATGGAACCATGGAAAGATACAAGTTTATGGGGCCAGATATACCCAGACTCAAATCTTATATATGACCATTGTGAACAATTCAATTTTATGTAAGTTATCTAATCTCTCTGAAAATCTGTTTTCTCCTTTGTTTGATGGGATTAAAAGAAATGATTGACATACTTATTTTGACTTTTAGTTTTTTATTGTAGTGTGGATCTGGAATGTGCCTTAAAGGCTTGTGTGTTGAAGTACTGATCCCCAATGCAGCAATGTTCGGAAGTAGGGCTTTTGAAAAGCTATTTGACTATTAAGGCTCTGATCTCATTAATGGAGTAATCCGTTGATGGATTTATAATTGAATGGACTATTGGGAGTTCATGAAATGATAGGAAGTGATACCTAGGTGGAGGAAGCAGGTTATTGGGTATATACTCTGGCAGGGTATATCTTATCTCCAGTACCTTCCTTTCTGTGTCTTGACTGTCATGAAGTGAAAGGATTTCCTCTGTCATGCCCTTCTGCCATGATATCTCTGCCTCATCATCCACCTGAAAGAAATAGAACTAGGTGGCCATGAACTTAACCCTTTAAAGCCATGATCCAAAATAAACTTTTCCTCCTTTAAGTGGATTTTCTTAGATATTTTATCACAATGACAAAGAGATGACTAACACAACATATACACAATGGAGTTTTATTTAGACATAAAGAAAAGTGAAATTATCTCATTTGTAGGAAAATGGATGAAATTAGAGACCATCATGGTAAGCAAAGTAAGTCAAACTCAGAAGGTCAAGGGTTGTATGTTTTCTTTCATATATTGAAGCTAGAGAGGGAAAAGTAAAAGAAAGATAATGGGGGCAGATCTCAAGAAAATCAAAGGAAGATCTATAGAAGAAAGGGACAAAGGGGTGGGAAACAGGGAAGGAGTGGGGAAATTCTGGGGAGTGACACTGGACAAATTATATTGTTATATTGAGCACATGTATGAATAAGTAACAAATAATCCCCCCATTATTTACAACTATAGTGCACCAATAAAAGTGTGGGGAAAAGGTGATTAATTTTTTCTTTTGAGAGAGAGAATCAATTTTATTTAGTTTTTCATTTAGTTTTCATTGCTCTGACTCTGACACTTAGTTGTGTACATGGTGCTGGGCTTTGTACCGGTGTCCTCAAGCATGCAGGCAAGTGCTATAACCACTGAGCCACTGCTCCTGCCCTACCAATAAAGTTTGAGATATAGTTATATATAAAATTTATTCCAGCATTTAGCACAGTGAGTTTTCATAACTGGTAGCTATTATGATGATCATTGGTGCTTTTATGTCTTCATATCTATGTGTTTCTTAGACATGACACTTATAACCTTTTCTACATGGCAAACTTATATTCGTAAGTTAGAACAATATAAGACATAATTCTTATCACCTTCAACTTGCCTAAGAAAATTACTTTGCTCTTTAGCACTCTACTTAGTAACACATGCAATAAGGGTGGTCCGTAAATAAGAGATGCCAGTAACTAGACCAGGAAAGGTCTAATCCCCCAAATATTCCATCTTTAGATTGTCTGGAAACCTTGAAGGAGACTTATAGAAGAGATTTTATCCAATACTCTGGTATCCTCTAGGATTTGGACTCGGTATACTGATGTGATTGATAATAAGTAGAGAGTGTTCATGATATAGTAACAGAGCTATCATTTTGGAAAGGCTCATGAAACAAGAAGACAAATCAAAGTAGTATAATGAGAGTGTCGTTATATGTCCCTTGGAAAAACACAGATAATGTAGTTGGTATTTGGGCTTTTTTGTTTGTTTCGGAGGGGTTAGGTGACTTCTTAGTTCTAAACTTTCTAGTTCTAATTTCAGGGATTGTGCATCCATACCAAAAAATATTTCAGAGTCAATGTATACTGAGCCTTTCTTCCCTGAAACTAACTTGAAGATGTTCCTTATATTATATTTCAGAAGCTTTTACTTATTTCCTCCATGTATAACTTCTTTGGGATCTCAGAAGATTATGATCATTGGTATTTTTATGTTTTCATATCTATGTGTTTCTTAGATATGATACTTATAACCTTTTCTACATGGCAAACTTATATTTGTAAGTTAGAACAATATAAGACATAATTCCTACCACCTTCAATTTGCCTTGCTAAGAAAATTACTTTATCCTGTGCAGAATAATACCAATAACATATATTGACTCCAATATAGTGACAGATTCTGCCTTTCTTTATAGTTTCAGGATGTAGCCGAATATCTGGCAACCAGTAGGTGATAAATGAATAGTGATTTATGAATGATAAGTGAATAAGTGAATGAATTCTTGCTTTTCATTGTCACAGAACTCAAACCACTTAGAGGTTAAGTGACTTAAACAAAATATAACTGTATTTGTAAGTGAAGAGTAATTAATTTTTAAAATTAAAAATAAATGACATTAGTTCACCGTGTTCAGATAAAAGGGAGAGATACAGTCATGAAGCCTTTCTTTACTCTCCCTTCTAATCTGAAGTCCCTGTGAGGCATTATGTAACATGTCCCTGCTACATGTCTTGCGAAAATGGAGAATTGTGAACTCCACTGAAGTAAGAACAAAAATTTGGTTAAGTGAATTATATAATTAAATTCTGAATTCTAGCACTCCATGAATTTATAGGGGCTATTGTGTAATTAGTTTACAAAAGCAAGAGCACTGGAGTTATTTATGACAGATGTTCACCTAACTTAAAACAGGAAGAGTACATTTACTTTTATGTAGTTATTACAATGTAATTAAAACCATAAAACCACCTTATCTGAATTTCAAAGCTGGTACATGTTTTTTCCTTTCCTTGGTCTTATTGACCAAAGTTCCTTTCACTGATCATGTAAGGATCGTAAGAGACGGCTACAGGTTGGTCACCACTGTCAGATATTTTAGTAAGGTTTCACCTATTATTTTGCTCCACTTTTCAGCAGAATGATACAAATAACTCTCTCAAAGCTGCATGTTTCCTAATAGAAACAAATCTAGGATATGGCTGATTACAAATTCACTTTTGTGCATAAGTTTTGGGAGTGGTTGGGAAGGAAAAAGGTGGTTGAGTCAGCAGGTATTAAAAAGGATCAGAATTTTATGTGTGCTACCATCTTTCAGACACAGAAGCAGCAGGAATGGCACTGTCCTTTAATCTTCAAATTTCCTTTGTACATGACACTGCATATACTCTAAAAAAATGTTGATATGCATCATCCATGGTGTGACTTTTACGATGTACCACTCCCAGTTGAAATGGCTTTGGTCTGCCTGCACTCCATGGCAGTTCTTATAGTAGCTGATTTTTTTCTGAATACATGAAGCATCTCTTTATTCAAGGCATGGGGAAATATGCCCAGATGTCAAATGTCTGCTCCAATCATTTCAGCTCATTCCACCCATAATAATTTGCTTGTTATGAGAGATTTCCGACTTTCCCATAACGACTCACTCGGATCAGGCCAATATTATTCAGGGATTTGACAACATGTGCAAACTCTTTTTGAATTAATTTTCAAAGTCTTTTGTGACTGGTGTCAATTTGGCAAGAGCCTTCTTTCATATTTGTGGGCTCAAGGTCTAGAGTTTGGGGGTTGCTAATTTTAAGAATTTCCTCTCCAACAATTTCCTTTCACCTTCCAGAAGACAGAGGTACTTTGAGCATCAAAAATATCAGAGCTCAAATAGGGAGAGAAACCAGAGTTTGGGGCTATGAGTTTGACTTTTTGACTCTGAAAAGAGCTCTTAACAGCAACACAATTTATGAGAAAGACCAGAGCTTACAGGCCTCATTCAAGGCCTCCAAAGGCTCACAGAAAGTAAAAGGAACTTTTGACATGTAAATTGGCAAGTATTATAGAATGCATTAAACTGTAAAGAAAAATCATCATGCAACCTCATTATACAAAAAAGTTGGTTAAAACAGAGACAAAATTATAGTTAATGTTTTAAAATTCCTTTAAAAATAATTTATGTTTAAAATTTCATGAAAAGATAGAAAACATTTCACAACTAAATTTTGCTCAATATCATCCTGAAGACTCATGGATTGAGCACAGTATAAAGAAAGCTAAACAAGCGCTACTCCTTTCTAACCCAAAATTTTGGAGTTACAGTTAGTGAAGCTCTGTGACTCAGTTTCTCAGGAAGTCTTTCCTCTTTTTGTTGGAACCTATGACTAATATAAGAACTTTTAGCACAGAAAGAAAGGCCAGCAAGACAAGGCAGTGCCCTAGGAAGCAGGGTGTCTTCTCTATATCAGGCAGGCAGTTCATTATTTTAGGTGGTGATCTGTAAATTACTCTTCCAAAATCCTCTTTTTCTCCTAAAGAGAGTTCACAATTAAGGATAAAAATTCATGCATATTTTTTGTATGATTTGTCAAACCAGTATCCAAATGCACTTGTAAGTGCCTATGATTGAACTACTTCCTTTTTGAATATTTTAACCATTTTAACCAAATGAATCCATTTGGTTAAAAATTATAATTTTCTGTGTTAACAATAATGACCACCAGTTTTCTACCTAAGGAAATTATTTCAAAGACAAAAGTAAACACTGTCAATGACAGTTAATCTTATTTGTGATGTTATTGATAAATACCCTTGGATTTTTTTCACTCAGGTTCTTATAGCATATTCTGGCTAACTGCTTTAGCTCTGATTACCACAGTGAATGAGAATTTGGTCAGAAGACATTCCATTAACGTAAGAAAATTAAATTATTTTATTTAAAAGATTTAAACAAAATATTTGGTGATGGTGGTCACAGGGACACAATTTTGCTATTATTTTGGTTACCTAAAGCAAACATACACAGCTGTTTTTTGGCCAAAATGTTTGTCTCTAATCATGTAGATTTTATTGCAATGTCTTATTAGTTTTTCATTTTGTTTGACAAAGATTCAAAGCCAAACATAGCTCCATAAAATCAGGTTTTATTATCTTCATGTTTTTAAGTCAAAATTCCTTTTCTTCGTATTGCTTAAAAATAATTAGGTTTTGAGGTTTAAATTCCTTTCTTTAATAGAAATGTTTATTGGGCTTATATTTTTCCAAATAAAAGATACAGAAATGGTGATGATCCACATTTAAAAACATTCAAATTTATTATACATTTTGTTTATTAACTCTAATAGCTTCAATAACAAGCTTACATTTTTAGTTGGAAATCCAAAGTTTACAGATGACCTATTTGACAAATGTAATTCAAAAAAAAATTATTGGGATTTCTGTTTAGAATAGATCATTGTAATTTGTTTCATTTTAAAAATGGCATCTTTTATTTGGTACTCAACCTCAGAACATTGCACATACCCCTTCCTAAAATGTTCATAGAATTATTTATGTTTCTTTCTCTTAAATCTAATCATACAAGTATTTTATAAAATATAAAATGAGTCATTTCCTATTTTTTATGATTTTCCATTGCTGATACATTTATTTGCATTCACTTTCAAGCTATTTATCTTGTATTCAGCCACTGTTGAATTACCTTAATAATTGTAGTAGATTTGGAGCTAATTTTCTTGGCCCTTATAGGCATGCAAGAATATCAATTTTAGATACAGCTTAGAAATGTATCATTTATTTCAACATTTACACTGTCTGGTGATTTACTACATTGGTCACTTATTCCTGAATAAAATCAAATACTGTTATGGCTTGGATGTGAGGTGTCCTCCAAAAGCTCATATGTGAGACAATTCAAGAAACTTTAGAATTGAAATGATTGGGTAACGAAATGTTAGTGTCATCAGTGAATTAATCCCCAGATAGCGATTAACTGGGTGATACTGAAAGCAGGCATGGTATGGCTGGAGGAGGTGGGTCATTGCGGGCATGCCTTTGGGGTATATATTTTTTATCTGGCAAGTATATTCTCTCTCTGCTTCCTGATCATGTCCTGAGCCACTTTCCTCCACCATACTCTTCCTCCAAGATATTCAGCCTTCACCTCAAGCCCTGAGGAATGGAGCCTGCTGTCTATGGACTGACACCTTTGAAACCATGAGCCCTAAAATAAACTTTTCATCCTCTAACTTTGTTCTTGTCGGGTCTTTTAGTCACATCAGCAAAATAACTGAATAAAGCAAATGCATTGTTCCTTTAATTTTAGAAACATTTGGCAATAGTGTGCTACATTTTCTGGCAAGTGTCTAGAGTGCAGGTATTTTATACTTCTAACTAAATATGACTTGCTTAAATGGAAAATGATTACTGTTTTGATAATGTTTCCCCCTCAACTGTATCCTGTATCTCTATATACTTCTAATAAAAAAATTTTAAAAAAAGGAAAACGAGGTTATGTGTCTTCAAAATCTTAAATGAATATGTGATTATTCTGATTTATTAGGCCATAAGATAAGGGAGTATCAACAGATAAGAGTCAATAATTCTTAATATAGTAACCCTGGTTTAATTAAATATTTTTTAAACATACAAGATTCACTTGCAGGATTAAATATATAGTAAAGGAAAATTTTACATCTAAACATCTTCACAAATTTAAAAAAGGTTTTTCCCATGCATGGCTTCATTTTATTGACATGATAATTATGATGTATAAGAAGAATGCTGTTATATCATTGTGTAAATGAAATATCTAAGCTTAGGGATGTTAGACATGGATCAACCATAAAATTCCTCAGAACCTTCAGTTCCAACTCATTTATTCCTTAACTCCTCAAAAGTAATGTGGTCAGAAGTGGTAGGAATTCCTTGGTTTACAAATCATGGTTCTTTATCAATTTTTCTTCTTTTATATGAATGGAATTTAAAGTTTGAATGAGATCTTTAAGACATATATACATCAGATATATATAGTCTCTGAATGCTCACTGAGGACTGACTTACTTATTGCTATGTCCCAGAAACACAAAGAAGCATTAGATCTCAGCCTCAAAGAACTCACAATACACAGAGAAAATGACTATATAAATAAATGATTAATTTAAAATAAGCTAAGTGGGAAGAGGATTTGGGGAAAGACTATATACAACTAGAGTCTCAGAAAGACTTAAGAAATTAGTTGATTTTTGAACAGTCTTGAATGAATTATAGGAAGTTTCCATAAAGCTGAAAAAGGAGAGAAACATTATTGAACTGCGAAATGGAATTTGAGTGTAGAGTAATGGCCCTAGAACATAATCAGCAAGAGCAATTTTCAATTAAGAAAGAATTCAAACTCATCAGGATCTTTACAGGCACTTAATAAACTTTAATTTTATCCTGATACTGATAGAAAATCAGATTAGTACAGTTTTTAAATAAACAAAACACAGCTATTCATTTTGCATTTGTGAAAGATAACTCTAGTATGAAGTATATGTGGAGTAGATGAGATAGATGTGCAGAGAAATAAGGAGAGAGACCTGTTAGGATATTGTTGCAATGCCACCTCAGGCAGAGATAATGAATTCTTGAACATTATGATATTAGGGAAAGAGGCTGGGGCCGTAGCTCAGAGGTTTTGGCACTTGGCTGTCATGTCCAAGGATGCGGGTTCAAACCCCAGCACCGTGTACACAACAAAGTGTCAGAGCAACAAAAAGCCACCTGAAAAACTAAATAAAACTAATTCTCTCTCTCTCTCTCTCTCTCTCTCTCTCTCTCCTTTCTCTTTTAATTAAAAAAAATATTAGGGAAAGGGGCTGGAGTGGTGGCTCAGAGGTATTGCACTTACCTGGTATATGTGAGGACCCTGGTTGAAACCTCCCATGCCACACACACAACTAAATGTCAGAGCAATGAAAGCCAGAAGAAAAACTAAATAAAGTTGAATCGCTCACTCTCTTTCTCTCTCTCTCTCCCTTTGAAAAAAAAAAGATATCAGGTAGCCAATTCAGATTATATTTCTTAGGTGAAATTGTGATTTATTGGATATAGTGGAGATTGAAGAATATGCTGATATTTGTATTCCCTAGGTAAATTGTCTTGTCTTTATCTGAGCTACAGAAAGGAAAAAATTGTTTAACAGAGGTAGGAAAAAGAGGAGGATTAATTGATTTGAAGGGCAAGACAAAAATTTCAATTTGTGACAGAGTTTAAAGTACCCAGGCTCATTTATGTGGAGAAGTTCAACAGACTATTATAGGACAATAAGAAATGTATGCTTAGAGTTCAGTTGATACGGACTAGACACACAGAAACTATAAAAATGATGAGTGAATACATGAAAAACAAACCAGGGATGAAATCCTTTGTAACACCAATATTGTAAAGCAAAATAGAGAATGAGAAGCAAGCAAAAGGTAGTAAGAATGAATGGTTTCTGAAGGGGAAGGAAACAGGAGAGGATAGGCTCATAGTAACCCTATGAATAGACAGTTTCAAGGAAAGAATTTGATATAATCCAACATTCAGAACTTGAGGAGAATCAATGGAATCTTACTCCACAGGTAATACATTTCCATAACTTTAAAGCCTCACACTGAAGAGTACTTTAAGCAAAATGAACAATTCTATGACAAGCAAAGGATAATCTGTAATATAGGTGGAAAGGATACTATGTCTGTAAAAAATAAAACAGTAGTACTTTCAAGTAAGTAACAATTAGAAGAACACACTGTTAATAAAATGTGTAAAGAATATAAACTGGCCAAACTATACAGTAGAAATTCAAATGATCAATGATTATGTTGAATTTCTTATCATTTCCAATGGCACAAACCATTTCGGTGTCTCTGTCCCTTTCATTGAACTCCCCTAAAAGTTCCCTTCCAGGTGCTCTAGCAGCATCGTTTAAGCAACATATAGTCAACTGGACCTTTGATGGATGGATATCTATTGCAAATGAAACTAACCAAAGTTCTTCATCCCCAAATTTGTATTTACTGATAATAAAAACAGAAAATTTAGGTGACCATGTGCTACTAGGCCACTTTGGAAATTAAAAAAAAGTAGTATGAGAAAAAGAATAAGTGGTTTTTGCAGAAAATTATAAGGTATGTTATTAGTAACGGACATTTTCCTGTGGACTTCTGAGTCCTGGTTCAGTACTAGACTTTCCTGGGTTCTATTGTGCTCATATTCTTGCTTCCAGGAGTCACATATGCCTCCTATAAGGTTCCAGCAAGCTAGAGCGGTATCCAATTCTCTGTAACCAAAGAGTACTGAGTAACACACCTTATTAATAATAAAACAAATAAATAAAACCAAAGAAACTACTAAAATAAATTTAGATGAAAATATAAACATATTTTGTCAAATATTTTAAAGATAATAATTCTTAAATTTTGGAAGATGATGAACATAGGTTGATGCCATGGCCAAACCAGCATTTCTAGAAGGATATTTGGCAATATTAAGGCACAGCTTTCAAAAAAGATTAACTGATATGGTGATGTGCTGAATAATAGCATTTAAATCCATGGATATTTCCAGCCTATAAAAAGGTCATTTCAATGCTGGAGCTTAAAAATCCTATCAGCTAGCTATTGTAATGTATGGCACAGCATATTACTCGCCTGTCTATGTGACGCTGGTATAAGCAAACCTACTATACTGCTATCTGTACAAAAGCATAGCATACACAATTATGCCAGTACATACTCCTTGATGACGATAATAAATGAGTTATGTACTTACTACACAACGCTTCTACTAATCATTGTTTTAGTTAGTACTCCAACTTGTTAAATTTTTTTACTGTAAAACAGTATTCTGAATCATACCAAGAGCAATCTCATACTACCTGTGTACTCCAGCTCTTGATTGCATCTTGATAGAGTGACCTATACTATCTTTGTGTGAGTATACTATGAAGTTCGTCTAATGGCGAAGTCACTTAAGGATGGATTTCTCAGTATCATTGTCATTAAGCAACACACTATTGTCATTCTGCAATTAATATTCTCCTCCAAATAAATAAGGTTTTTCATAAGACTATGTTTAAAAGTAAAAAAAAAAAAAAGAAAATGATCCAAATGTTCAAAAATAAGTAAATGGTTAAAGAAATTATGTTACATTAATCTATCTAACAGAATTCCATGGAGGCTTTAAGACTCATGCTTTGGGATAGGGATTAAATATTCAATGCCTCCATGAATTAGGCAGAAAATATATGTGAGTGGAATAATTTTAGTGTAAGTACCTACACATTCAATATGTGAGGTGTGGGGATCATGCTAAATCACAATGTATATATTCTGTCTAAGCGGTAAGCAGTTAGCTATTCTGTTCTCGCTCACATTGTTCCCAAAGGATACAGACTTGGTTTTGCTTAATCTTTTTATTTTCCAAGAGACAGAAATTTAATTTGATTTTAAACATAAAAGCCCCATAAATCTTAATTATTAGCTCAATTAAAAATGAAGCAAGCAAATCCAAATGGTATGCTCAATTTATCAGAGAGGTTGAAGGTTTGCAATTTTGGTTTTAGAAAAATATTTAATTCTGTACTTATGTGCTCAGTATGTTTACTGTCATTTCTTAAATTTGAGAAAACTAGTTAAAAAGAGCAGTTACCATGAGCAATTTCTCTTGATGTTAGGAATAAGGTAAGCATGTCTGTTTATTCCACTACCATTCTACAGAAACTAGTTAGCATAATGTCCAAAACACAAAGAAAAATCAATAAAAAAATAAAAGAAGAGCAAATAATATTGACAAGTAAATATCAGTGTTAGTGTTAGATGTTATAAATAAACAATTCTACCTCTAAGCGTTAGTCTTTAGGATATAGTGTGCTAAAAGGACAAAAATATATATTCAAGGAAGTTAATAAATTTATATCAAATTAGAAAAATGGAAACAATCTAAGTATGTAAGAATGATACAAGGGTTAAATATATTTGGATCATTTCCACAAGGAAATATTCTACAATCATTGTGACATAGATGTATGTGCATATTGCAAGAATAATAAGTATAAACATAAACATATTTTAAAGTGAAAATTTAGTTTCCAAAAATACTGTAATGTCTGTTTAAAGCATAGGGTAGCTATATATGTAAAATAAACATCAAACTTTTAAATTGCCTATCCCTAGTGGTGGAATTTAAATTTTCTACTTATTTTTCTGATTACTTTTTTTTCCAGTTCCTTACTTATTCATAGAACTTCTGTTTTACTTTTCAATTATGATATTTTGCTTCAAAAATAACAAATTGATTTAGCAAAACATTTAATTTTACTAAAAAATCAGTCTCCCACCTATTTTTAAGCCATAATAAATCAAATCACTGAGTCATTTTGTAAAGGAAGGGTTGCTCAAGAGTGTCAAATAACCCAGAGAAGTCAAGAATGATAAGTACTGAGGAGTGTTTGTGGGATTTAGCAATTAGTAGGTCATTCTTGGTGACCCTACAACTCCACATTAAGAAGGGGGAAAGTTTGTTTTGTTCCTAAAATCAAAGAGAGGTCATTTTCCCTTGTCTAAAGCAATTTGTTCAGTTTTAATGCTGCTTGATAATGTGAAGAAAGGGTGGTGGGAATTATTTTTGTCCTCGGCCTACATTAAAAAAAAAATAAACATCTAATCCAACTTTGAAAGAATATTTTAAAACACAGGTAATTTTATAGACAATATTTATTATTGCCCATAAATGAGTCAAAAAAGACCATTAAGATTATATTTAATCATTCATTAATGCATGCATTCATTCACTTACTCAATAAATACCATATTTCTGCTACCTGCCTGGCATTATCCTAAGTGTTCTGGGTTCCATCTGAGAACAAAACAGACAGCATGTACTTCTGGGTTTTATATTCTAGTTGGGAAAGGCAGGCAATAAAAAAATAAAAAATAAAACATACAGTTGTGCTCATGATGAATGTGTTATCACAAACTCATGAAAGAAAGGCAAACTGGGGAAGAGTTGAAGTATTAAATAAAACGATCATGATGTGTCACACTGAAAAGGGACCTATTCTCATGGGCCTGCTGGAGATGAGAAAATGAGAAAAAGAGCAAGGGCTAGACATGTGTGAGAAACAGAAGGCTAGTGGGAGCTCTAGGAGAGGTGGGAGAGGGGAGCGAAGTTAGAGAAGCAGAAGAGATTCATGCCATGTTGGGCTTTGCAGGCCTTTGTGAAGATTCTGATTTTTCGTTGAAGCAATGAAAGTCATTAGTAGTTTAAGTAGAAGAACAGGTGATATCTCTGACCAAGGTTTGAAAAGGCAGTCTTTGCCTGCATTTTTGAGATTAGATTACAGAGGATGCGGGCTTCTCTTCCATTGCCCTTCCAGATCCATTCTTTGCCTTTCTCTCTGTTGCTCTGATCCTTGAGGTTGCATCTGTGGGCAACCTTTCATTTCCATGTGTGTGTGTGTGTGTGTGTGTGTGTGTGTGTGTGTGTATGTAAGGGAAGGTGGTTATAGGAGATCTGAGGAGAATGAGACAAAGCTTGAATATTTCTATCCTTTGCTGCCCTTTTTGCCAAGTCCTGGTTTGCTAGTGTCGCTGCCATATGTCATGCCATTTAAAATTTTAAGCAACTAACATAGGTTTTTAAACACAATAATGTCCAACGTTTGCTTGAATTTAGGTCCAGTTCCTCTGGGTGCCATTTATTTCAATTTTTAAATGCACTTTAAAAAGCTGTTCCTCAATTCATTTAGCTGCATGCCAAATGTCGTGTGATAGATCTTATTTCTGCTGGAGCTCCTTTCAGTAGATAGCTTTCCACTGATCACATTCACAGTGGTGGCACAGGAAAGCCAGGGCTCCGCCCTTGCCATTTTGGGAGGTCCATAGAGCAGCGTGATGTGGCACGTCGCCCATGTTTTTACCCATAATAAAAATATACACAAATAATAAGAACCAGCTGCTTCTTTCCTACATTGCTGCAGTGCAGTATTTACCTTATAACTTCTGCTCATGGACCTTCTATGGACCATACTAAAATTTGGGAAAAGTCTCTGCTGGTAGGTCCAATTGACTATGTTCATTTCCCTTTTTATTATGGTGGGAGAAGCAGTGCTTCCCCTGTTTGGGAAAGCTTCTTGTGGCAATTTGCTGGTGGCCTTTAAATAAGACCAGTTCCACAGTTAACCTTTCTTTTCCCCATCTGGGCTCAGTTATCATTCAGGTTCATTTTTTTTTTTTTCAAATTGGTTTTCTCATTCTTGGTCTGCGGCTGGCTTCCCTCTGGGAGGTTGGCGATACCGCCCAGTAACTGGAATGAGCTCCTGATTAAAGATTGCAGCTAATGACATTTGGGATGGACACAATATTGTTATGCTTTCATGTCTCTCTCTTTTTCTTCTAATAGTTTCTTATTAGTTAAAACCTTAAGTAGTGCATGTGTGTTTCTTGGAAATGTTAAAACATTTCTTTTTATCTGCTCTACTTTAATGCCAGATTGTGTGTAGGCTAGTGACCCAGAAAAGCCATTTACTGATATATGGTGTGTAATTTAGCCAAACTGGTTTGATTACATTACTGGGTATGATTTAGGCCCATAGAAGAGTCAACCAGCAATTTGATTGAAGCCACACTCTGCCTTGTCATCCAAAGACCAGAACAGAAGCCTTAATTAGCCTGGTTGATTAAGCAAAAATCCAATTTTAGTAGGTTACCAGGAGGACTATAACACAAGTCAATATGAATTTGAACATTTTATAAAGAGACTAACAGTCAGGGAAATGTCTACATTTCCTCTCTTGTGTTTTAGTTGGTTTTGTGATGACAGAGCAAATCATGGTGACTGCCACCTAATCATTTGTAGGATGAAAATGAATTGGAATTCATTTGAGTGATGTGCTATTCACTTCTAGCTAGAAGGCACACGCTCAGATTGGTGTTTTTTTAGACTTGCTATTTGGGACACTGAGACAGCACATGAGGGCAGCTCTTAGAGGCTGAAAGAAGCTAGAAAAATCCGGAGTTCATTTTAGTGATATCTTTGGGAGAATAATCTTTCCTGCTGTTATTTATTTTCCAAAGAATTGAAATGAGAGTCTAAATCATGAAAGCATCTCATATTTAAAATAAAATAATTCATGAACTGATATCCACTTGCAATTGGATGGTATGAAAAAAGAACATTTTTTGTATCTTCTAATCTTCTATGTCTTCCAAACTTAATTATTCTCCTATGCACTGTTTCCTTTTCTTACTCTTACTCATTTAGCTTTTACTCTTTGGGCTCTTTAGGACTACCATTTGCCAGATTAATATTAATAAGTTTGTTTTGGATTTGCCTGTTCAAATTTTTATTGAAGATATTGTCAAAGTGTGATCCTTTCTCAACCACTTGTTAAGAAAATAACCAGATTGCTCTTTGGATATGATATGAAACAGGAGATCAACTATTCAATAATAGGTTCAACTGTTACCTTCTAGTAAGTACTTTATTCTGAAGGCTTAACTCTAAAATCTTTACTTTTGAAAAAAAGAAGGATCTTTTCCACTTGCACACCTTTTGGTTTCATTCAGTTTTTGATTGTGAAGAGAACAGGGAGTGGGGGAAAATAATGATCTTTGTGTCAACTTTTTCCTCACAATGGTTACATTTTGGTAGATAAAATTCGGAATACTCTAAAAGGAAAACTGATTAGTCTCTCACAGAAAGAAGTAAAGGAATTATCAAGCATGTTAGTAGGACATATTCTACAAGCTTTTATGGAAATATGCATATTACACGTTTATTATGTTTAATGACATAGCATTAAACTAAGGGGACATATTGAGATGTGGTATAAAGAATCTTGGTCTTAGAATCTGAGGACATTTCATGGCAGAAGTTTAATTTAGAATAATCATTTTGCTTCTTTGCAAGCAAAATATCAGCAGGAAAGATGAATTTTTCTTCCAAAGATATCACTAAGATCAACTTTTGTTTATCCTAGACTTCAATTTGAATTGAGCACCTTCTACCTTATTTAAGGAACCACACCAACATCCTCCAGAATGAGAGATTTTCATAAAGATACTTAGGTAATGCTGGGATAGATGGCCACTTTGACTCTGCTTTAACATTTACATTTTGTGTTTTTATATAGTAGCTAATGTCAGAAAACATTTCATATTTTTCTACTTTAGTCACCTTTAGCAACTTATAGAAATTAAATGGTTGTAAGAAAAACGATTTTCGAAATGGGCTTTGGGCTGGCAAGGATAGGAAAAGTCAGCATCCTTCCATTCATTTAACTCCATTATTTTGAATATTGAATATTATATATTGAATATTATCTGAATATTGAAAATGCTAAATTGCATTATTCCTAATTAGAGGATGACTTTATAATCAGAGATAAATTAAAGCTTTATATTCTCTGGTTTGAACAATCACTGCTCTCCTTAAAAATAAGAGAACAAATGTGCTTTAACTTGTCTTGGAAATTTTCTTTTTTTTTTAAATCAATTTTTATTGAGTTTTTCACATGGCTTTCATTGCTCCAACACATAGTTGTGTACGTGGGTGCTAGGGTTTGAACCCGTGTACTTGCTCATGCCAGGCAAGCACTGTAACCTCTGAGCCGCCACTCCAGCCCCATTGGAAATTTTCTTGAGTATTACTTTTGGGGAATTTTGCATATTCAGCAAAATTCTAAACTTCCAAATATTTTTCAGGCATACCAGAGTGTTTTCTCTTAGCATTTGCTTACTCTGGGAACATAGATATTATCAGACAAGTTTTCTTTTTAATCCATGTTAAAGCAATCATGAGAAGTGAGCCATCGTAAAACTTTTTAAGAACAGAAAATGTGACTGTTCTCATAAAGGTGAGTGGGTGGAGGAAGGAGGTAAGGAATATTGACCATAATTCAGTTAGATTTATAATTAAGACTAAATGGAGATCAAAAGGAGGAAATGCAGAGTTAGTTTTTTCACAAAAAAAATGTTTCAAAAATAAGGGACAACTGGATGAAACTGAATAGGCTACAGAGAGGGGTAAGGAAATGGCAGGAGTGGAGACAGAAGGAAAAGGAGGAATTCTAAGAAATCAGTTACTGGCTGTGTGTTAGAATGATGTACTTGCTTCCTATTTTTAAGTGAAAATTTAGAAAAATTCAAATAGTAATGAATATAGGAGCACCGAAAAAGTTTTGTAAGAGATTAAAACAGTTTCAAAAAAGAGAAAAGAAAACGAAATAGAACTGCTAAGAACTTGTCAATGGTTGTTTCCTCCCTGCTTTCTACCATATCTACAGTTCCAACCCTTAAGTACCGAACAATTTTAAGTTCTGCTTGTAAAAGTTTCATCTCATTTGCCGTAAATGAATAGTTGAGTACCTTATTAGTCAACCATGATTTCCTGAGTAGAACTTTATTACTATTAGTTTTAATTTCACAGATAAATTATCTATGTAATTATGGAAAGGTATAATCTTTATTTTTAAACTTTCTTTTTATAGACATTTGACTATGGAAAATTCCAAAGAATTCCTAAGGATGTATAATGAAAAGGAGTCTGACACACAATAATTTACTACCCTATTGTTTTTTTCACCATAGCAAAATTAAAAGTATTTTACATACAGCCCATGTAAACTCTCCACAAAGCTTGCCATTAGCACTTTATTGTGGATTAGATGTCACAGGAGGATATCTAGGGAGTTCCTAGAATGTGATGGAAAAGAATTTCAGCACACGTCAGCCAGAGAGAAAGATAGATTTGTTTAGGAAAGCAGATACATATTCAAGGAGAATGTATGCTATCTAGAGTGAGATGCTTTGGGGTAAAGCAAGGAACACTTATTCAAGGGAGAATGTGGGCCATATTGAAAATGAGGATGTGTTTGGGGTTCTTAGGCTATTCCTTTAAAGGAAACTTGGTGAGGGTTAGGCATGGCAAGAATGTGGGGATGGCATCAGTCTGGTGAGCACAAGACAATTTATGGCAGTCCGGTCATTCTCCGGATTGTTAGGCTGAAGTAGTTTCCATTATCTATCTGATCAGATAATGTTGGAAGTACCCTAGATTATAGGTTTCTTAAATTTTATATCTCTCTGTTTTATCAGTAGGCTGATTAACAGTGCACAGCATATTTTTTTAATAAATAAGTGATGTTATGATAATTTTAAGATTTGCAGATTTCTCAGAAATTTGAGAATGACAGGCCTTGGAAAGAGAACTAACTTGGGGAGTATCAGGCTTGGAAAGGTTTGCAGAACTTCAAATTAAAATTATATTTCTTGTGATTCCTTTTGTCTCCTTTTAAGCTATTCTTTATTCCTTTAAAGCACTGTTTCTTCTTAATCTTGTATTTATACTTATTTTTATCATTTCTGCTCCTCTTAATCCATCTAATTTTGAATGTATTATGACGTAAATTGCAGATATCAGTAATATCTTAAATATTTTAGGATTATTAATTGGATTTTGATATTATTTTTCTAGATTTTTTCATTTGATGTGCAGTTTATAAATGATGAAATATAAAATCCTCTACATACATTTGCTGTTTTTTGACAAATGTGTGAAGTATTAATCCAAATTTGTTTCCACATTTAAAATAGTCCCAGCATTCAGAAAGTTTCCTTATGGCTCTCTAGTCAATCTTTGCTCTCATTCTCTTTGAGGCAATCAGTGATCTTTCTGACATTATGCTTTTGTCACTACAGAATTTCATATTAATGGAATCATAGAGAATGCTCTATCTTCTGTATAAGTTAATCCACATTCAGTGCTTAAATAATGTGTTTATCTTTATTGCTCAGTAGTGCAGGATTAATCAGCTTGCTTATGAATTCCTTAAATGTGAACACTTGACTATTTCCTGTTTGTGGAAATTATCAGTGATTTTTCTACATTTTAAATTTTTTAAAATGTCCGTTTTCATTTTTTGGGTTAATACCTAGGAATGAATTGCTGGTCATAGAGAAGACATATGCTTAATTTTTAAAAATATTTTTATTGGTACATTATAGTTGTACATAATGATAGGATTTGTTATCACATATTCATACATGCGCACAATGCAATGATATAATTAGGCCAACATACCCCCACAGTACTCCCCAACCTCTCACCTCCTGTATTCTGGTCCCTTTCTCTTTTTCTGGGTTAAATATTTATTCTAAAATTACTGATATAATTCTTATGTCTAGGAAGAACATTTTTTGTATATATGTGACAGTAGTATATACAATGACATACTTATAAAAGCCTGGAGTGTACCTTTAACTCAGTTATAGCATTTCCTTTTCCCCTCCCTTCCTCCTACCTCTTGTTCTTTTTAGATATATTTGACAATAGGATAAATATTAACACTTTTATGTTATGCAGTATAACTTATTCTAATTCAGTCCCCAGTATCCCTCCCAACACCCTTCTATCTCTTTCCTCTACTGGCATTTCTGTTATTTACTAAATAGCTCCCTCTCTCGTGACTTTATATGTATATATATTTATGAGATTTACTATGAAATATTCATATATGAACATGAGCAATTTAAGTCTGATTACTTCTATTAACTTTCCCTATTTCATTCCTTATTCCTCCCCTTTCTTCCTCTTGACTATTCCTCTGATATTTTCCTTATTTCAGGTTAGCTTCCACATATCAGAGATAACGTTTGACCTTTGGTTTTTTGAGACTGGCTTATTTCACTTAGCATGATATCCTCCAGTTTCATCCATTTACCAGCAAATGACACAATGTCATTCTTCCTTACAACTGAGTAGTACTCCATTGTGTGTCTGTGCCACAATTGTTTATCCATTCATCAGCTGAAAGGCACCTTGGTGGGTTTCATAGCTTAGCTATTGTAATTTGAGCTGATATTAACATTGCTGTGGCTGCATCCCTGTATGCTGCTTTTAGGTCTTTTGGATATATACCAAGGAGTGGAATAGCTGGGTCAAATGGTGGATCCATTCCTAGTTTTTTGAGGAATCTCCATACTGCTTTTCAGAGTTATTGTACAGTTTACAGTCACACCAACAATATATAAGTATAACCTTTTCCCCATATCCCTGCCAAAATTTATTGTTTGTGTATTAGTAGGGTTCCTTAGAGGAACAGAATCAATAGGATATAAATATTAGATTGACTTACACACCAGAGGCTGGGTAGTCCCATAATGGCCACCTGCAAGCTGGAAAGTTAGAAGAATCAGTAGCTGTGCAGTCAAAATGCGGAAGCCTCAGAACCAAGGGATCAATAATGTTATCCCTGTCTAGACTGAAGGCCTGGAACTCCCTGCAGAATGGCTGGGCAGAGTCCACTTAGGAAGAGTGACGGAGCTGGAGTCTCACATCCCGAGAAGCAATCAAGAACCCTCCGAAACAATCGGGCTTTCATCTGCTGCTGCTTTCTCGTCCTTCCGGCTTTTTTCCGTCCAAACCTCCAACATATTCGAGGGTGCTGCCCACACCTAGGGTGAGTCTTTGGTTGGGTTTGTTATCCCACATGAAAATCATTCTTATAAACACCCTCATTGACACACCAAGCAGATTCAATCTTAGGAGCCTCTTGATCTTAGAGACACAATCTAATCAAGTTGATGATTCTGATTCACCATTACAGTTGGTATTCTTGGTAATTGCCATTCTAACTTGAGTATCTTGATTACTGCCATTCAACTGGAGTGAGGTGAAATATCAGTGTAGTTTTAGTTTTCATTTCTTTAATAGCTAGAGATGTTGAGCATCTGTTTATTGATTGGGTTTTTGTTTTTTGTTTTTTGTTTTTTTGGTGTTAAGTGTTTTAAGTTCTGGGGCTGGAGCGGTGACTCAGCTGTTGTGGTGCTTGCCTGACATGCACAGGTGCACAGGTTTGGGGCCCAGAACCCACATGCACGGCTGGGTGTCAGAGCTTGGAGCAACGAAGACCAAGTGGGGAACACAATGGAGGTTGGTTCTCTCTCCCTCTCTCCCTCTCTTTCTCTCTCTCACTGTCCTCCTCTCTTTGAAGAAAGAAAAAAATTTTTTTTAAAGTTCTTTGTACATCCTGGTTGTTAATGCCTTGTCTGAGGTTCAGAAGGCAAAGATTTTTCTACATTCTGTTGGTTTTCTCTTCATGATCTTTGCGTCATTTGTTGTGAGGAAGATTTTCAGTTTGATAACATCTCTTGTATTGATTTTTCCTTCTTTGTCTTGCACTTTGGGGGTCTTGTTTAGGAAGTCAGTTTCTGAGCCAAAGTGTTGGAGTGTTGGGCCTGAATTTTCTTCAAGTAGATGCACGGTTTCTGGTCTTATTTGTAGGTCTTTGATCCACTTTGAGTTTAATTTTGTGCAGGCTGAGAGATAGAGATTGAATTTTATTCTAATACATATGGATTTCTAGTTTTCCCAGTACCATTTGGGAGACTGCTTTTTTTCTCCAACTAATGTCTTTGGCTCCTTTGTTGAGTTTGAGTATGAGGTAACTGTAATTTTGTGGGTTTGTCTCAGTGTCTTCTATTCTATTCCATTGATCTTAATATCTGTTTTTGTGACTATACTATGCTGGTTTTGTTACTATAACTCTGTAGTATAATTTGAAATCTGGTATTGTGATTCTTTCTGCTTCACTTTTCTTGCTAAGGATTGCTTTGGCTATTCTTGGTCTCTTATTCTTCCAAATGAATTTCATGACGCTTTTTCGAATTCTGTAAAGAATGTTATTGGAATTTGAATCTGCATAGAGCTTTACATGAAGTGGTCATTTTGATAATACTAATTTTCCCTATCCAAGAACATGGGAAGTCTTTCCATCTTGTAAGATCTTTTTCAATTTCTTTCTTTAATATTCTATAGTTTTCATTGTAGAGGTCTTTCACCTCTTTTGTTAGATTGATTCCCAAGTATGTTTTTTTTTTAAGCTTCGTGGATGGAATACTTTTCCTAACTTCTTTCTAAGTGAGTTAATCATTGTAATAAAGGGATGTGATGGATTTGTGTATGTTTATTTTATATCTTGCTACCTTACTGAATTCATTTATGAGCTCTAGTAGTCTTCTAGTGGAGTTTTTTGGATCTTCTAAATATATTATAATCATGTCATAAGCAAACAGTGATAGTTCCATCTCTTCTTAGCCTACTCACATCCCCTTAATTTTTTTCTCTTGCTTAATTGCTCTGGCTAGAGTTTCAAGGACTATGTTGAATGGGAGTGGTGAAAGTATACATCTTTGTCTAGTTCCTGTTTTCAGAGGAAATGCTTTCAATTTTTCTCCATTCAGAATAATTAATGTTGGACTTAGGTTTGTCATATATGGCATTTACTAAGTTGAGGTAAATTCTTTCTACCCTATATTTTCCAGTGTTTAAACATGAATGGGTGTTGTTGTCAAATAATTTTTCTGAATCTATTAAAATAATCATGTGATTCTTGTTTTTAAGTCTATTTATGTGGTGAGTTACAGTTATTGACTTCCTTATATTGAACCACCTTGCATCCCTGGGATATATCCTACTTGGTCATGCTGTAGTAGCTTTTTAAATTATTTATATATGCAATTTACTAATATTTTATTAAGGATTTTTACATCTGTGTTCATGGAAGGATATTGGTCCGAAGTTTTCTTTCCTTTATTTGTCTTTGTCAGGTTTTGGTATCAGGGTGATACTGGCTTCATAGAAAGAGTTTGGTAGAGTTCTCTCCATTTCTTTTTCATGGAATAATTTGAAGCAAATTGGTATTAGTTCTTTAAAGGTCTTGTAGAACTTAGCTGAGAATCCATCTTGTCATGGCTTTTCTTTGTTGGAAGGTTTTGATGGCTGCTTCAATTTCATTACTAGAAATTGATCTGTTTAAGTTTTCTATTTCCTCCTGGTTCAATTTGGGTGGTTCATATTTCTCTAGGAATTCATCCATATCCTCAAGGTTTTCTAGCTTATTGGGTTGCAGATTTTAAAAATAGTTTCTGATGATCCTTTTGATTTCAGAAGTGTCTGTTGTGATGCTTCCTTTTTTTGTCCTGGATTTTAATAATATAAGATTTTTCTCTTTTTCTTTTTGTTAGTGTGGCTAATATTTTATTGATTTTGTTTATCCTTCTGAAAAAGCAATATTTTGTTTCATTGATTTTTTATATTGTTTCCTTGACTTCAGTTTCATTGATTTCAGATCTGATTTGGTGTTGGTTTGTTATTCTTTCTCTAGGCTCTTAAGATGCAGTTTTAGTTATTGATTTTGTGTCTATTCTTTAATGAGTGAGTTTAATGCTATGAACTTTCCTCTTAAAACTAGCATCATACTGTCCCATAGATTTTGATATGTTTTATTATAGTTCTCATTTATCTTCAGGTATTTTAAAAAATTTCCCCCTGACTTCTTCTATTATTCAGTAACTATTCAAGGGTGTATTATTTAATCTCCAGGTGTTAATAGTGGTTTCCAATTTTTATCTTATTATTACTTTCCAGTTTCATTCCATTGATCTGATATAATGCAGAGTATCATCTCTATTTTTTGTACTTGCTAAGATTTGCTCTGTGCTCTAGAATATGATCTATTTTAGAGAATGTCCCAAGTGCTGCTGAGAAGAAAGTATATTCAGATATCAATAGATGAAATATTATAAAAATGTCTGTTAGGTCCAAACTATTAATTGTATGGTTTAATTCTATAGAATCTTTACTTAGTTTTTGTTTAGATGATCTATTCAGTAATAAAAGAGGTGTGTTAACATCCCCCAGAATAATTGTATTGTTGTCAATTTGGTTCTTGAAATGTTTTTTTTTTATGTATATTGATGCTCCATTGTCTGGGGCATATATATTTTTGATGGTTATATCCCATTTCTGGATGATTCCCTAAATAGTATGAAATTACCTTCTTCGTGTCTTCTGATTAATTAACTGAAGACCACCTATCTGATGTGAGCAATGTAACACTAGCTTGTTTATGAGAGTTATGTGCATGGTATGTTTTTCCCCATCCCTTCACCTCCAGCTTATGGATATCGTTGGCTGTGAGATATGTCTCTTGCATGCAGCATATTGTTGGGCCTGGTTTTTAAATCCAATCTGCCAACCTTTGTCTTTTGATTGAAGAGTTTAGACCATTTACATTCAATAATATTATTGATGGATGATTTTTATGTCCTGCCAACTCAATTTATTTTTAGCATTTTAATTGGTATTGATTCTCTTTTGAATGATTATTCTTCTAGTGTATTGTCTCCCTGTGTTGGTTTTCATTTTTGTTTTTCATTTCTTCTTTGTGACATGTTTTATTATGCTTTTGTAATGAAGGCTTTCTAGTTATGAATTCTTTCAGCTTTTGTTTATCATGGAAGGTTATTATTTCATCTTCAAATTTGAAGCTTATTTTTTAAACAGAACTCCACACACATGGCAATTTATTATAAATTTCATAAAGAATTAGAAAAAGGGGCCCAAAGGTTAATTTTATTGGGTATAGTATTCTTGGTTGGCATTCCTTTCTTTCAGAACTTGGTATACATTATCCCAAGCCGTCTCTTCTTTTAGGGTCTGAGTTAAAAATGTCAGTTGTGACTGGAATTGATTTTCCTTTAAATGTGATGTCCCTTCTCTCTTGCAGCTTTTAAGATTCTGTCCTTGTTATGTATGTTTGGCATTCTCATAATAATGTGCCTTGGAATGGGTCTGTTGTGATTTTGTATATTTGGAGTTCTATATGCCTCCTGAATTTGAGTTTCCATTTTATTATTAAAGTTTG
Organism: Aplodontia rufa; assembly: GCA_004027875.1. Taxonomy (NCBI): domain Eukaryota; kingdom Metazoa; phylum Chordata; class Mammalia; order Rodentia; family Aplodontiidae; genus Aplodontia; species Aplodontia rufa. The sequence continues at coordinate 30,506 of PVKS010018940.1, forward strand.
AAAATTTTTCTAATATTATTTCATTGAAAAGATTGTGCAGAAAATTAGTTTGTGCTTCCAAATTTTCCTCCACCCCAATAACTTTTAAATTTGATCTGTTGATGTTATCCCAGATTTCTTGAATATTCTGTTCATGATCTTTTAGCATCATTTCACTATGGCCTATTTTATTTTCAAGATTATGTTATTTTTGAGACTGGAAAATATTTTTTCCAAGTGGCTTAATCTCTTGATGACGCTTTCCACTGGATTTTTAATTGGTTTATGGATTCCTTCATTTTGAGGATTTCCGTTTGATTCTTTTTCAAGATCTCTATCTCTTTATTGAAGTGATCTTTCACTTCCTGTATTTCCTCTCTGTATTCCTTCATTACTTCATCTTTTAGCCTGTAGAACAATTTAAGTATGAATTTTCTAAATTCCTTCTTGGACATTTCTTGCACTGTGCTGTCTTTGATGTCTGTTGTTCAGGGATTGTGGGTAGTTCGGGATGCTTGGTTCCCTTGTTTTTTCATATTGCTTACATATCTACCATCTTTCGGTATTGTTTTGATTTCTTCTTTCAAGTGAGGGCTTATTTTATGTGCTTCTTTTCCTTACAGGCCCTGGGGAAGGTGGATTTCTGGATACTACTATTCTAATTCAGTGTGTGACCTCTGATGACCCCAATATTAGTCCCTCTTTAAGAGAAGCTATTGAGACCTATTTATTATATACTTTTCTAAGCCAACTCTTGTTCTATTCAAACTTGTTAGAATAAAAGTTTGTTGCAATTGTTCTTTCAGTTCCTGGAATTCAGTTAAATATCATAATAAAATTCTGGAACAGATTAAGTGATTAGTAATTTAATTAATAACATTATTATTACCTATTATTACCTTATGTGGGTATTAGAAGGAGGACAGGAGGAAGATTGGTACATGGGAGAGGTAAAGTGGAGGGAAGGGAGAAAGAGAGGGGGTGAGAGAGAAAGAGAGGGGGGTGAGAGAGGAAGAGAGCCAAGATTAGTTAATTTGCACCAAGGTACAAAGGGAGGGGAAAAATCTAATATATTCGAATTTACACCAAGGTAAATGGAGGTAAAGTGGAGCATCAGCTAGGTGGGTTGCACCTATTCAGGCTAGTGTCCATCCCTTTCCTCTGGCAGTTCCCCTGGTTCTGCTCTGATACTAGTTGCAGTCCCAGGCCTGTGGTGGTGTCTTTCTCTTCTGCTATGGGTCTGTAACTGGAGAAGGCTTCTCCTGGGTTGAGGAACTCTGGGCTTTGTCTCAGTCCAGTAGGTGCATAGGTGTTAGCAGTGGAGCTCTGGTGAATTTGTACCTGAGTTGGAGCAAAGTTGGCCATTGTGTCCAGTGAGTGAATGGAGCTTTGCCCTGGGCAAGAGGAGCCCAAGTGTCTGCTGAGTGGGCCTTTGCTCACCTTGGCCCTTTCTTGGGAAATAAACACCTTCAGTGTGTTCTGTCCCTTTTGTCTGGAGGCAGGTAGGAGAGGGAAAGGGGACTTTGGCTATCCACCACTGATAGCGGTCTCTGTAGAGATTCTCTCCTGCTCAGTTCCCAAGAGGGTCCTCTTCAGGGGGATTTCCTCCACTCACTTTGAAGGTGTCTGAACTTGGGAACATTCTGACTGCTCCTGTGTTTATTCAGTGAGGTGACTGGTAGGCCACCTGTAAAATGACTGTGGGGTGCTACCTAGCCCTCTCATCAGGTTTCAAGCTGACCATGGTGTTTCTCAAATAAAAATTTCCTCCTTTTACCATTGCATTTAAAAGAGAGAGAGAGAGAGAGAGAGACTGAGAGTATGAGAGAGAGAGAGAGAGAGAAGCAATCTTTATTTAGTTTTTCACATGACTTTCATTCCTGGGACACTTGGTTGTGTATGTGGTGCTGGGGTTTGAACTCGCATATTTGTGCATGCCGGGCAAGCGTTGTAACCACCAAGCCACGGCTCCAGCCCTTACCATTGCATTTTAAATTATGAGTGCCTCTTTGACTGTTTCCTGGTGTGGTGAGCTTAAGAGAATGTTTTTTTTTTCAGCCAGGTGTTTCTTTCTTCAGAGCCCCTCCCCCACACTTCCTCTGTCAGAGATGGGAGATCTCAATTTATGCTGAATTTTATAAGAAACTGAAGCCTTGTTTGAAGTGGTTGTACCATTTTGAAATCCTGTTAAAAACATAAGAAAATTCCAGGTGACTCAATGACAGCTTCTTGTCGTCAGATTCTTTCTTTTAGTTATTCAATGAGCATCTAGTAGTATTTTTAATTTAATGTGCATTTTTTTAATAATTAGCTTGAGCATTTTTTGTAGGTTTGTTGAGCATTCCTTTACCTTATTTTGAATGCAGAGAAAGTGAAGGTAATGTGAATTCATGTAATTCTATTATAAAGGACAAAATATCTAGTACAATAAAAAGTATAATATTTTGAGAATTTAGAATAGAAAAAAATGTCTTCCATAGCTGACATATGTGCGTAGGGAAGGCTTCATGGAGGACGTCATTTTGAAGCAGGTCATAGGGTTATTTTAGAAATTAAATGAATTAATTTTAGAACTTAGAATAGAGTCTGAAATATTGTAAAGTATTGATAATAGTTATTAGATTGTTGTTGTTGAGAGAGATATGACTTGAATACTTACAGTAAAGAAAAGCATTTTTTTATTGGTTCAGCATCATCTTACATAATGAAGGGATTCACTGGTTCACATTTGTACATGCATATGTATTGACGGAGTTGCTTAAACCTCTTCCTTCTCTAGGATCTGCCCTCCTTCCCCCACTCTGATCTCACGACTCCTCTGTAGTTCCCAAAAATTACATATATAAATGACCATATATATGCAACTTAAACATTGAATTTACTAGATTTATATACCTGCCTGGGTGTATTTGGGTTTCTCATGGGAGTCATCTGTACTCTACAGTATTGAATAATAGCTTTAAATGATAGCAGAAGTGAGTTTATAATGTTTAAGGGTAACACTATTTGTGGACTGAGTCAGGAGACAGAGAGAGAGAGAAATTTATGCATAGAAGAGCTACATGTTCTGAGGAAGAAGGCATCTAGACAAGACAGGAAGAAAAGAAAACAAAGGCTTATGTTTGAGAATTGCCACTGGAGAGACATATTTCACTCTCTGTAGTAGGAAGAATGAGGAAAACACAATAAGTGAAGACAAAATAATAAGAAATTCTCATGAAGAGGGAGAAATTTGCAGAAAGACAACTCATCATAATTGAGAGGCAAGGCCATCCGGAGGGAAAAGTACTCAGAACTCAGCACTGGGAAAGTGGGAATTACATTGAAATGAATTCTGTGGTAAATGAATTGAGAGATTTATTTGTTTTCTATTGCTGTGTAGAAATTACCACAAAGTTAGTGAATTAAAGCAGCACTCATTTATCATCTTGTAGTTTCTTTTTTTTTTTTTAAAGAAAGAACGACAGTGAGAGAGAGAGAGAGAGAATCAATTTTTATTGGGTTTTTCACATGGCTTTCGTTGCTCTGACACTTAGTTGTGTACGTGGGTGCTGGGGTTTGAACCTGTGTACTCCCACATGCTGGGCAAGCACTGTAACCACCAAGCCACCGCTCCAGCCCCTATCATCTTATAGTTTGCATGCTCAGGAGTCCAGGCCTGGCTTAACTGGGCACTATTATCTGGGGCTTTTATGGCCCCTAGGTGTCCATTGGGGCAACTAGGAAATAATTCACTTCCCTTGGCAGAATAGTTCAGATGCAAACTCCTCATCGCTTAGAAGATTCATCTTCATTTTTTGTCCTTGTTTTAGTAGTGATAGTTTTTCTTTTCCTAATATAGGAGTTAAATATTTAAGAAAAGTATAAAAATAAATTGAGCTGCTTTGACTTTGCAGTAGTGGAGGACATGATCCATTTCCAGTCAGAATGAGGAAGCTCACTGAACAAATTAAAAATCATTGATATGGAAGACTAAGTCCCAGTGTCCACAACAGCATAAAAGCCCACAAAGTTGTGTTCATATTTCACTCATATTTCACATCACTTCCTGCTACAAAATGTATAATCTGAAGATTATATGCAACATTTGGAAGCTCACAATCATTATTTACATCACATGGCTTGTTCATTGCTTCCTGTCTGGAATTTTTTACCCAGTTGCCCTTTAACTACCTCAGAGTCAGAACCTTATTAAAGGTTTTCCTGTCTCCCTGAGGTGGATGAAGATCCACTTGCATGTACTTCTGCAGTCTATGAAGCCCAAGATTATCACAGTTTCTCTAACAAAGTTTTCAATAGTATTATTTAAGTAAGTGCTATTTATTCTGATTTATATACGTATATAAATATATATATTCATGTATATATGTATATAAATCAGAATAAACAGCAGTTACTTAAAATATACATATATGTCAATGAACTGCATAGTGGTACAGTCACTCTGGAAAACAATGTAGAGACTCCTCAAAAAATTAGAGATGCATCCACCATATGATCCAGCTATCCCTCTTCTAGGTATTTTTCCAGAAGAGCTAGAATTATCACATTATGGCGACACAGAAAAATCAATGTTCACAGCTGCTCAATTTACTCTAGCTAAATGATGGAATCAACCCAGATGCCCATTACTGAGTGAATGTATCCAAAAACTCTGGTATACGTATACAATGGAGTTCTACTCAGCTATTAGAAGCAATGTTGTTACAGCATTTGAAAGTAAATGGATGGCAGTAGAAGAAATTATGCTGAGCAAAATTAGTCAAACCAGAGACTCAAGTTTTCCCTCATTTGTGAAGTCTAGAGCAAAACCTAGGCTTGGGCGAAAGATCAATCTCATGTTCTAGACTCACCAAAGTTGAAGGAACACATAATCTCTAGGTGAACCATAGATATGTAGCAGAACCATAGATATGTAGGTGGAAGGGAATCAGGAAGTGGAGGGAGGGAAGGGAGAGGGAGAGATGATAGGGAGAAATCGAGAAGGGGAATCAATAATGTAAACTTACTGTTTACTCCCCTGAGAAGCCAAATAATACTTATATGGTAGGACAGATCTATGAATCTTGGAATCTTAGTTGAGAAGAGAATAACAATATTAACTTTGACCTTCATAAGTGAGTATGCCTGATAAAATTCTAGAAGAAACTATTTAAAAATTGGGTGTTTTAGTCGGCTTTCATCACTGTGAACAAAATACCTAAGAAGAGCAATTTATGTATTTATTTTTTAAACTTTTTTTTCAGAGAGAGGGACAGTGAGTGAGTGAGAGAGAGAGAGAATCAATTTTATTTAGTTTTTCATGTGGCTTTCAGTGCTCTGAGACTTCATTGTACACATGGGACTGGATTTGAACTCACATAGTTGCACTTTCCAGGCAAGTGCAATAACCACTGAGCCACCATTCCAGCCCTTAACAAGAGCAATTTAGAGGAGGAAAAATTTATTTTGGCTCACAGTTTTAGAGATTCAGTTCATACTCAGTCGACTTCATAGCCTGGGCCCAAGGTAAGGCAGAACATTATGCTGGAAGGCATGGTGGAGGAAAGAAGTTCAAGACATGGCAACCAGGAAGCTAAGCTAAGTCACCAGGGACAAAATATAAATCCCAAAGGCTCACCTATAGTGACTTACTTCCTTCAGCTACACCCTGTCTACCTATGATTACTGTCCAGTTAATCTATATCAGTGGAGGTTTCCCCTCTCATAATGGAATCATCTACTTTTTGAAATGCTTGCATTTTCTTACATTTGAGCTTATGGGGGACACCTCATATCTGAACCATAACGTTGGGAATATGTAATTTTCAAAGTAGCATAGAATATAAAAATTAATAATGGAAATAATTCCAGAGAAGAAATGAAAGAACTAAAAGCATAGTAATGTAACAATTGTTGGGAAGTCCAAGTACGTCTATGATTTTAATAAATGTAAAAGTACTAAATTTTATAAGTTAAAAGTTTTTAGATTAGATTTAAAAAAAAAACCTTCCCTCCTTCTTGAATAATTAAGATCAAAAGGCACTAGATATAGTCAGGAAAGAGAGAAAATTGCCAAGTGTTGTTGTGGAGGTGGAGGATGCATGGTAACAGAGTAAATAGGTCATCTGCAAAGAGGGAGAAGGCAGGAGGCCTGGGTTGGCTGTCCGACTCTGTGGCAGAAGAATGCCTGCATTGATAGAAGGGATGGTGGTAATGGCAGCAGTCTGGCATGGAGTGTTGGAATCTGCTGGGTGGTGTCTTCATAGTTGGGGTCATGGTGATGGCCTGGCATGGTTGTTTGAACCTGAGCAAGGAAAAGAATGTTGAGTTTCTGTGTAGGGGGAAGCATGTGGGCATCAGTAATTTATTAGGTTAAAAATAATGTCAAGGATAATGAGGTACTATGGACTAAACGTTTATGTTTCTCTAAACTTTGTGTATTTAATTGAGGATTAAATTTATTTATTAATCCTCAATGTGCTGATATTTAGAGATAGGGTCTTTGGAAGGTAATTAAAAGTAGTTGAGATTTTGAGGGTAGATATATGATGGGATTGGTGCCTTTATAAGAAGAGATATCAGAATATTTTCTCTGTATCATCTATCTGTCTCTATCTATCTATCATCTATTTATCTATCTATCTATATCTATCTATCATCATCATCATCATCATCTGTACATAAACCATCTCCACACATAAACCAGGAAGAATATATCTGCAAGGATTTACTGGCATCTTTATCTTAGACATCCCAGCTTCCAGAATTGTAAGGAAATTCATTTCTTTTTTTTAAGCAACACTTTGTATGGCATTTTGTTATGGCAGCCCAAACAGGCAGACCAATGCAATGGGAGTTGTGGTTCCCACAATGGGAGAAGGAGTATACAAACACAGAAAAGGGGAAAAAAATCAGAAGTCAACTCTTTGGTGTTGGACTACAACAGTAGAAGATATTGTTGTGAACTGTGTTTTTCAGTATAAATAGACAAATTTGCAAACAAAAGTGAATGCATTCATAATTTTGTTTATATTTCCTGCTTATGTCCAGTGAGAGGCCTGCATATTCCCAATGTGAATGCAGGATTAGTATACCAATCTTGGTTTCTAAATATAATTTTCATCTACTCAGAACTAGGGAAGGGATTCCTGGAGAAATGCTGTTTCCAAGGCTGGGCAGGCACAGTACCAGATGAGGCTGTAATATTTCACTGTACCTAAGAGTGAAGACATGCTCAGAAAATCATGCAAATAAAAGCAGCTTGATGATCCAAATATTGGAATGGTCTGAGCAGCAAAACAAGGAAACATAAGACAAATCAAGTTAGAGAACTGTACAAAATAATTTGTCTTAATTTGAAGAAGTGTCAAGGTCATAAATGTCAAGAAAAGTCTGTGAAACTATTTCATATTGAAGGAAAAGAACAGACATTTCTAATTGTAACATTGTGGATTGGATAATTTTGCTATGAAGAATATTTTTGGTACAACTACTGAAATCTGAATGGTACCTGTAGATTATATCATAACATGTATGGCAGCTAATTTCCTTGTTTAATTGTTACATTGTGCTTATGCAGATGAATGTTTTTTGGGGGGGTGAGGGTACAGGGATATAGCCAAGGGGGGTGGACTTAACCACTGAGTCACATCTTCAGTATGTTTTCTATTTTTTATTTTGCAATAGGGTCTTACTAAGTTGCTTAGAGCCTTGCTAAGTTGGTGAGGTTGGCTTTGAACTTGGAGTCATCCTGCCTAAATTTCCTGAGCTTCTGGGATTATAGGCATGCACCACTGCACCAGGAGGTGAATGCTTTTGTTCATAGGATTATACCCTAAAGTATTCTGGGGTGATGGCACATGATTTCTACAATTTACTTTCAAATCATTCAGAAAAAAAGATTCTTTGAGTATAGTTTTGAATTTTCTTTTAAAAATTATAAGTACTTCTATATAAAAATTAAGAAAGAAACAGTTGGAAATTCATGGTGGCGATCTGAAGAGAGATGGCTTCCACAGCAGCTCCAAGACTGGATGGAAAATCACAAGTTCATTTCCAGTACTTTAAGTGCATTTGGGAGACTAGCATCCTGAAACCCCAGTCTTAAATTGCTCAATGGATTTGAGGAGCAGAGACTTTTGAGTAACGAGTAGTGAAAAAGTTTTTTTTTTTCATCCAGGCTGGGACGTCATTGTTTACATTCCTCTCGGGAGTGGGGGAGGAGTCTAGCAGCTGGTGAACACATCACCATGGAGAAGCCTCTGCTTTAAACAGAGCGCTATTACAAAGTCACATCCCATGCTTACACTCCGTCTGGCGGTGAGATCAATGTCTGGAAGCTGCCTGCAGACAAGCCCAGTGGAGCAGGCTGCTAGGAGGTGGCAGCGTTGGCAGCGTGTGAGCCAGCAGCCTCCATCTTTAAGGCCCTAGGAGTCTTCCATTCTCCCGACCAGGGTGGCTCTGACTGAGACTGCAAAGCAGGCTCTGAAAACTGCATCTGGAGTCAGCCACAGACCACAGACTGAATAAGGAAGAGAAGGCTTGGGACAGGCCCAGGATCCACTTTGTGTAGGGGGTTTGGGTTTGTGGAGTAAAGGGGAGCATTGCTAAGCCCTAGCCACCCCCACCCCAGACAGAAGGATCACATTATAAGTTAAGCCCGCTAAATCCTTTGCCCCAGGGGCTGGAGCGGTGGCTCAGTGGTTACAGTGCTTGCTTGGCAAGCGGGAGGACTTGAGTTCAACCCCAGCACCACGTACACTATGAAGTGTCTGAGGAATGA
>PVKS010018941.1:0-39287 GCA_004027875.1 Aplodontia rufa
TAAACAAGTGATGAATTACCTGAAAAACAAATCCAGAAAGCAAGTTCATTTCCAATAGCTCCAAAATAAAATAAAATACCTACAAACAATATTACTGAAGAAGTGAAAGATACGTACAGTGAAAATTATAAAGCATTGATGAAAGTAATTGAAGAAGACACAAAAAACTGGAAGGATAGTATGTCTTCCTGCATTAGGAGAATCAATATTGTTAAAAAAAAAAACAATATTACCCAAAACCATATACAGATTCAATGCAATCTCTATCAAAAATACCATTGTCATTCTTCATGGAACTTAAAATAAATGTACAATCCATATGGGAACACAAAAAACCTAAATAGCCAAAGCAACCTTGAACAAAAAAAAAAGCAGTAGACATAATATTATTTGATTTCAAAATATATTATAAAAGTATATTAATTAGAATAGCATGGTATTAGCACAAAATAGATGTATAGAACAATGGAACACAATAGAAGGCATGGAAGCAAACTCAGACATCTATAATCAAGAGGCCCAAAACACAGAATAAATGATTCTGGGGAAATTAGATATACAAATGCAAAAGAAAGAAAATAGATCCCTGTTTCTCATTAGTTACCAATAACAGCAACTCAAAATGCCTGAATTTATGACCTGAACCTATAAAGCTATCAGAAGAAAACATAGGGTAAATGATTCAGGACATTAGAATAGGCAAGGGTTTGCAATAAGTTCCAAAAATTAATACTGGTAAAATTGCAAACAACTCAACAGGACTCTAGTCAATAGCATTGAACTCTATGAGGAATCACTTTATTATATATTGCTATGAACTGAAAGGAAAAATAAAGCCAGTTTCCTATTAGAATGTGATATGTTTTTCTTAATGTGATAAAATATTTTTGCTAAAGGTTTTGGCTAAATTTTATGTATCAAACATGTTGATCTACAGTACTCAGTTCTTTAATAAAGCACTAGATGAGATTTTAATGTGAAAATATTTCACAGATGTGATTGACATCTGTTATCAGTAGGCTTTAAACAAAATAGCTTATTTTCAGCAATGTAGGTGCATCTCAGCCAATCTGTTGAAGGCTTTAGGAGAAAGAAGAAGAAGGAGAAGGACAAGGAGAAGCAACAAACAATCAAAAACTAAACAAAATTGAACTCTCCTAGAGAAGGAGGAATTCTACCTCAAAACTGTCACAAATCCCCTCTGAGTTTCCATCCTGCTTCATGACAGTCTTAGTCAGCTTGGTGCTGTGCCCAAAGACCTGACAAGAACAATTTTAGGAGGGAAAGTTTATTTAGGGGTGCAGGGTTTTAGGGTTTTATTTCATAAAAGGCCAGGTCCATTCCACAAGGCTACAGGTGAAGCAGAACATCATGGCAGAAGGAAGTGGCTCAATTATGGTTCCAGGAAACAGAGAGAGAATTCCTTGCCAGATACTAAAATATACCCCAAAGACACAAACCCAAACACATAGCTCCACCTGCCACACCCTACCAGCCTACAGTTAGCAGTTAATCCCTGGGATCAACCTACGAATCCAGTTAAGGCTCTCATAACCCAATCATTTCAACTCAGCCTTCCTGGATTGTATCACATGAGCTTTTGGAGGAAACCTCAGTTTCAAATCATAATAACTTGTAGGTTTCCACCACAAGAACAAAACATCAACTGTTATTTGAGTTTCCACTCTGTCAGCCATTACTAAAAAATTTATACTTGTCAGGCCCTATTAATGCATGAACCAATTCCTTAAAATAAATTTCTATATATGTGTACCTGTATATCACTATATATACTTTTGGTTCTGTTTCACTGGAAAATCTTAACTGTTTGATTTTGGTATAAGATGAACCTAGAAGAACAGAACCTTAAGAAGGAGATTTTCTGAATTATTTTGGTATACCTGGAATAGACTCACTAATCTTCTTTTGTTTAAAGGCATTAATTATTCTATTTTAAGTGGTAAAGTAACACCAATCAACTATGGCTATAGAAATATGCATCAACATTGGATCATCGTAAACAAATACCTATATGCAAGAATGTTTTGGATGGCTATGCATTTGGTTTGTTAGAATATTTTATTTTCGATCCAAAGAGTGTAATGAAATTGGCTCTTTGCCCCTACCAATGCTGAATGAAGTGTAGAATGAAAGGATAAACTCTGGAACTTCAAGTTCCCACTGTGGAAGTCTTTATGTCTGCCCAGAAGGCAAGCTTTATCTCCTGTAGCCATGGAGATGAGGTTTCTCAAAACAAAACCCAGAGTCTCATCCTGAGAGTGGCTGAAATAGGAGGCAAATTGAATTTGTTACCTTGCAGGATGTCTACTCTTAAAGTAACTACATTGATTGGGCAGGGATGGGGTCCTGAAAATGTGAATGGACCACATAGGCAGAGTCTAGTGAAGGACACTGAATCTATAAATTCAGGTGAGCTCTTGTCTGAGAAGGGTTACTCTGTTTTGGCTAAGGAAACTGTAATGTCTTCTCCTTAAATAACAGTTTTGTAAGACACTGCTAATTTTTAACAGTACCCTGCCTAACCACCTATCTTTTCTGCTGGAATAATAACTGACATGACCCAGACTAAAAGGTGAAGTACAAGGTGTAATTCATGAAGATATATGCAAAAGAACTACATGATTTTCCCGATTTATACAGACAGAGATCTAAGAAATGTACATGAGATAAGGTGGAAAGAACATAAATTTGTATCTGGCCAAACCATCTTCTGATTTCCTCAGTTCCAAAAAGTGTAATTAAAATAAACATACTGGATCCCATTATGCCCTCTGAAGGTACTCTGGCCAGTACAGTGAGAATTACACTAGAGTTGCCTTTTTTTTTAAATCAAGGCAAGATCGATTGCTGTATTATGGCATATTAGAATAACTAAAACTACAAGGTAAAATCATAATGGTGATACAAACTATTCACTGAAAAGAAATATTAGTTTTTGTTTATAGTATTGAGGATTTCCAAAGAGATAACAATTTAAAATGGGTATTGATGGATGAGTAGGAATTCAAATGTATATAATAACAAAAGAGATGACCTAATCAAAGTTATCAGATGATACAAAACCAGGCACTTGATGTGTTCAGAGAATCAAGTTGTCCAATGGGATCCAGAGTAGGTTCTTCCTTAACTTCCCCTTTTAGATTCATATATCTCAATTCTTTAGCAATTCCTAATATGTCTATTTTTTAATTATGTTTGTTATTTTTTATTGAGAAATTTATTATTGAACAACCATACAAGTTTTTAACAAAATAATATAAAATGTGTATAGATTTTGGATATTAGATTTATTCCCAGGATTGTCCCCCCAATTACCCACTCTTATCCCTTCCTTCCCCTTCCCACAATATTTCTAAAAAAGTATTAAGTCTAATGAAAAAATGATAATACAGAAATATTTTGTTACTAGTAGGCTTGAGGAGATTAGTGCCACCAGCAAGGACTTGAACCTTACAAAGATGGTGGTTACTATCACATCTCTACCCATTGTGCCTTTTGGTACTGCACAATGGAGAGTTGCGAAAATAAAGAGAAAAAATGGAGTGAGAAAGGTTTGTTAGGAAAATACTATGAGTGTGTAATCATTTTCTCATGCTAAGTAGCAAATTCTCACCAATTAGGAAATTAAAATAACATTATTTGTTATCTCAGATTTCATGCATCAGAAAGTCTGTCACATTTTCACTTGACTCTGCTCAAGGCTTTGTGATGCTGCAATCAATGTGAAATTTTTATCCCCTCTGAGACTCAGAGTTCTTTCAATGTTCCCTTGCTATTGATAGTGACTACTAATTTCTTTTGGCTGTAATACTCAGGGTTGTGTTTTTTGCCAATTCTCACCTGGGGTTTTCTGAGCTCCTTGAGAATCTAACCATCTCTTGCCATATGTCTCATTCCATTCTTTTGAGAGCAACAGAAGGAGTTTTCTTTCCTCAAATCCTCTCCTCAAATCTCTGATCATTTTTTTAAGAGAGAGGGAGAGTGAGAGAGAGAAAAAAAAGAGAATCAATTTTCTATTTAGTTTTTCATGTGGCTTTCATAGCTCCAACACATCATTGTGTATGGGGTGCTGGGTATGAACCCACATCTTTGTGCTTGCCAAGCAGGTGACATAACCCCTGAGCCACTGCTCCAGCTCCTCTCTGATCTTTTCTAAGGACTTACCCAGGATAACCTTCATTTTGAATAACTCAAAGTCAAGTGTTTAGGGACATAAATTATTTTGCATAATCCCTCTGACATATAAGGTAACAGAATTCTGGAAGTGATATCTCATTTTATCCAAAGTCATGTTCACATCCATTGGAAATGGATTACACAGAGCTTGTACACCAAGGATAGAAATCTCAGGTGCTTCCCAGAATTCTGTCACAAAACAACAGCATTCTGGGCTAAGTATTTATAATGCAATGTGAAACTAATAAAAATCATTTTTTTCTTTATAGAATAAGAACAGTTACAAATGTAGTTTTATAACATTGTCCTGAAGACAGATTTGAAAGTGTAGAATACTTAAGAACTTAAGTTCTGATAAATCTATTAAAATAATAAATTCCCAAATATAAAATCCTTAAAGAGGATCAGATAATTTTGACTTGAATTAAGAATGTTACCTCATAAACTAGGTAAGATAATGTGAAGAGTTTCAATAATATTGATAATTAGGGATGTGAATGGAGGAAAAGGCTAAAACAAGATATCAAAGGCTTTATGGCACAAAGAGTGAGCAATCCAGAAGACAACTGTTGGAATCAATAAAAGTGTAGTAGTTTCCTCAGTTTGGTATAAAAATTATCATAAAAAGTGTATTAAAACAACATAAATTTATTATTTCATAATTTCTGAAGGTTAAAAATCCAAAATGGTTCTCACAAGGCTAAAATCAATATGTCATCATTTCTAAGTCCTTCTGGAGGCTCTAAGGGAGAATCAGTTTTCTTACCTTTCCAGCTTGTTTACGTGTCCTATTCCTTGGGTAAAGATTCTCTCCCATGTTCAAAATCAACAATAGTAGTTTGATGTCCTATTTCACCCATTTACCTTGACTCCTTCTTATGTCTCTCTCTTTCTAAATAAAGAACCAATTGTATTAAATCCACCTGTATAATTCCAGAAAAATCACTGCATCACAAAAATCAGCAAATTAGCAAACAATTGGATCTGCAACCTTTATTTCCCTTTGCTATATAAGATAATATATTCACAGCTTCAGAGGATTAGAATGTGAGTATCTTATTGAGTTCATTATTTTGACCGCCACCAATGGATAGAGGAAAAACCATTCAAATCATGAATGATTTGGTTTATTGCATTTTGTATTAGCTTCATGTTTCTGTTAACAAATTACCTTACAAGAACCGCTTAGAAGCTGTATCTTCTTCTGGATATGGCCTTCTTTCTTGAATGGGTATTCCTTGCTTTAGCCCAAAACTTCTCACTTTCAAGATAGCCAACATTCTCCCTTACTTTGATCCAAGTGTGTCTTTCCTTAAGATAGCCAAGATTGCCCCTTGATTATGTAGTTGCTTTTTTCAATAAATCTATGTCTCTGGAAAAAAAAACCCAAAAGAACAACTTAGGGAAGGAAAAGTTTATTTTGACGCACAGTTTCAGAGGTTCAGTCTATGGTTGGCTGACTCCATTTCTTCTGGGTCTGTGGTGAGAGAGAAAGAACATCATGGGGGAGGGAAGCTATTCTGTACATGGCAACCAGGGTGGGAGATTCAAAAGCACGCCCCAAATGAGATACTTTGATCATACAAGCCCCACTGCTTACAGTTACCACCAGATACTCATTCAAATTATTAATCCATCAAATGCATTAATCTGATGATTAGGTCACAGCTTCAATTAATTCATCTGTCAACATTCCTGATTTTCTAACACATGAATTTTTCTGGTGACACCTTGTATCCGAACCATAACACACTTATTGTGAGTTGCTTAATATTGTGTTGTTGCACTAGCTTATTCTCATGGTACTATGACCTTCAATCTCATTCATCTTAACTCTATATTAGTATATCTGACATGCTTAATTTCATTTTAACAGACACTATATGCTTTTCATAGAAAAAAGTTATAATTTTGTTCCTTTAAGATTGAAAGCAAATTTAGAAGAAAAGTTTCAAAGTCTAATATTGCACATTAAATAAACAATAAACTTCTAAAATGGTGTTCAATGTCAATAACCACCTGATTTATCTTATGGTTTGAGTTACACTAATAAAATCATTACATAAATCAGAAAAATGTGAAAAATGCTATATCTCACTTAGAATTTTTTAGTATCTTTCTTCAAATAAATAGGTGTTGAAACTACAAGTTTATACTTTTGTCAATATAGAAATATTTTATGTTTGTGCTTTCACCTCTGAGAGTGAGCTCCACAGATGTTATTAGATGAATTTTTAATTTTTTTTAAATTTTATCTATTTATTTATTTATTTTTCGGTGTGTGAACAACTTCATACACAAAATAATTGCCTCATTAAAATTTATTGTTTTTGCAAGGTCAAAAAGGAAGAAAAGCATCAATTTAAATTTGGTCTATTGTAGCCTAGAAGTAATGTGTTATTAAATAAATCCTGAGCCTCTCTGCTGAAATTTTCATTTTGAATTGCTAAGTGAAATGCACATATCCCTATCACCAAAACATCAAATTATAGTTTTGAAAGGTAAATATGTATGATTTATTTATTTATTTATTTTAAAAAGTATCTTTGGGGGCGGTTACGGCGCTTGCCCCACATGCACGAGGATGCAAGTTCAAACCCCAGCACCACACGTAGAACGCAGTCTTGGAGCAACGAAAGCCACATGGAAAATCAAATAAAAAATTGTTTCTCTCTCTCTCTCACTCTCTCACTGTCCCTCTATGTTTAAAATAAAAGTATCTTTGTTTGCTTTCAAAATGATTTTACTACTTACAGTGTACGTTATTATTGAAATAGAAAACGTATGTGAGATTTTAGAACACTCATTCTTTTTTACATTAAGTCTTTCTCATGTCAGTAACTGGAAATCCATTTTCAAAACGTCTGAAAAAAATGTGTGGCTTAGTGTGATGATACAGTGGGAACTCAATGAATTTCTCATGAATTCACAAAAGACAACAACCAAGGGTTGTTGGTACATGAATTACAAAGTTTTAGAGAAGAATTAGTTTAATAATCTATCCTTCTTTCCCTTTTTTATCTTCTCATGCTCATTCCCATCAATTCTGCTTTCCTTCTTTCTTCTTTCATCTTTCCATTTCCCTTTCTGTTTTTGTATATCTATAACTCATACAGATTTCCCTCCTTAACCTCATCAAGATCTCCATAGTTTCATTGTGCATGTATTCCATGGTAACTCCAGAGCTGCATTTAACAGTTAGTTGCCTTGAATAAATTTTTCCATTCAGTTCTTTTGTGTGCCTATTACATACTAGGCACTGTTGAAAAATTTTGATGTCAATCAATGAAGCAAAAGTAGAATTGAGTTCTTATTATCTTGTTTCAGTAGGAAAGACAGGAAACAAGCAATAGAGAATGACTAGCAAACCATATCCTATGTTAGGAAAAAATAAGCAGTACGAAGCAAACTAGAGAAGGCTTTGGTCATCAGCAGTGATTGGAAGCAAAGTGCTGTTTGAAGTCCAATGATTACCGAAACTGCTTATCATTGTCATTTATGTGTATGTGCACAGGTTATTATAAAACTCCATTTTATTGAGATAATTGGGTGTTTTTAATGGTATTCTCCAAGTAACTATCAATTATTCCCGTGTGTGTGTGTGTGTGTGTGTGTGTGTGTGTGTAGAGAGAGAGAGATTGTGAGTTTATAAAAATGCTCAACCACCAATTTTCTAATAAAAGTATTCTTTGGGTGAGACCGCTCCTATATGAAATATTACAAGTATATTTATCAATATTTTTGGTGCATTTACAAGACACTGAGATTATACTCAGTCATATGTCTTTTTGCATGTTTTTGTATGGGGATACATTTTCAAATTATTTGGGTAGATACCTAAAAGCAGTACTGTTGGATCATATGGTAAGATGATGACCAAAAAGGTAAAAAGCTACTAAAATATCTTCCGAAGCAACTATGTCATTTTTCATTTCCTTAAGCACTGAATGGGAATGCCTGGTGATTGGCATCCTTTGCACTATTAGATATTGTCAGTTTTTCTTATTTTATCCATTCTCATAGGTTATGCATTCTTATATAATTTTTATTTGTAGTTCTTTAAGGAGAAATGATGTTGAGCACAATTTAATATGCTTTTCATACTGTTTGTATGTCTTTTTTAAACCTGTGTGTTCAAATATTTAACCCATATTTTAAACAGGTTATTTGCTTTTTATTGTTCAGCTTTAGTAGTTCTATATATATTTTATTTATTTCCTTCATTAGGATGTATTTTGTAAATATGATCTCCCAATTTTTGATATTTTTTTAAAGAGAGAGGGACAGTGAGAGACAGAGAGAACGAGTGAGAGAATCAATTTTATTTAGCTTTCACATGGCTTTCATTGCTCAAGACACTTAGTTGTGTATGTGGTGCTGGGGTTTGAACCCATGTACTTTTGCATGCCGGGCCAGCACTGTAACCACTGAGCCACCACTCCAGCCCCTTCTGATATATTTTTATTTTCTTAATATTGTTTTTAGTTTAGCAATTTTTCATTTTAAATAAAGTCTTCATTAAAAAATTTTCTCTGTGGATAATACTCTAATTATTGTTCCTAAAAGTTTACCACCACACACAAAGTCACTTAGATTTTCTTCTAGAATCTCTGTAATTTTTTACTTTATATTTACATTTACTGATAATAATTTTATAAAATGTGAACACATTACACCCAAAATTTCATATAAGATGATTTTTTTCAGCATAATTTGCGGAACTCATTATTCTTGTCATTAAATTGCAATAGCTCCTCTTTTCATCAAGGATCATTTGAGTATATTTATGGGAATCTGTTTTGGGGCTCTTTATTTTATTTTATTCTACAATTTATGTATGTATTGTTTTGCAATGCCACATGATTACTTTAGCTTTATAACATGTCTTGAATTCAGGTAGATAAGACTCTTCAACTTTACTTTTCATCTTTAATCCTTGTTGAATGCCCTTGGTCTTTCTGTGTCAGTTTTTTAATCAGTTTAGTGACATCTTCAAAACATCCTACTGAGTTTGGATTGCAATAAAATTGAACTTATAAAATCCATCTTAAAAATATTGAGTCTTCTAATGTATGAACATAGAATATCTCTACATCAATTTAGACTATTTATTTTGATATTCAAAATTTTTTGTGTTCTTTTTATATTTTGTTAGTTTTATACCTGCTCAGTAACTAGCTTCCTATAGAAACATGTTACCATGAGCTTATTGACTAGTGAGTGTGTAGCCGTCTAAGTTTATGCAAATAAACCAATGACGTTCATACAATGATAAAACTGCCAACTGCATATTTTTTAGAATGTATCTCTGTTTAAGTGATGCATTACTGTATTTAGTTTATTTTGATGCTATTCTAAAAGACAATTTTTAATTTCATGTTACATTGTTAATAATACAACATGAAAAACAATTAACTTCTATATATACATTAGCTTTATATCCTGTAATTTTGTAATAATTTTTTATTACTTACAGAAAGTTTTGTTTATTTTTATCTTTTCAATTTTCTACAAAGATAGTATTATCATTGGGAAAAAATTATACCTCCTTCCAAATTTGTGCATATTTTACTCACTTTTTGTATTTCACTAGCTAGATTTCTGTAAAATTTTTATAAAATTTAAAGTAAAATATCTTATTTCATTCCCAATCTGATGGGGCAAAGTGCATTTCTCACCATTTTGATAACTGTTTCAAGACAAGGTCTCACTATGTTGTTGTGATCCTCCTGCTTCAGCCACCTGCATAGCTCAGATTATAAGAATGTGCCACCAAATTCAGCTACATATCATTTAAGATTTATCATCACATGTAAAGGTAGGCACATTCTTGAGTATGAGCTTGCCCAGGTCCAGCTCATATATCATATAGTCAAAAAAAAAAAAAAAAAAAAAAAAAAAAAAAAAAAAAAAAAAAAAAAAAAAAAAAAAAAAAAAAAAAAAAAAAAAAAAAAAAAAAAAAAAAAAAAAAAAAAAAAAAAAAAAAAAAAAAAAAAAAAAAAAAAAAAAAAAAAAAAAAAAAAAACACCACCACAAAACAAAAAACAAAAACAAAAAAAATAAATAAATACCTGGCAGGTGGAACAGTGCTCTGGGAAGAAAATTTAGCTTTATAATGAACAAAGTCACCTAAAAATAATAAATCAGAGTGAATTAGCCATTTTGGCTGTTTCTGTGTAAGTTTCTCTGATGAGCGTTTGCTGCAACAAAGAACCTTAAAAGCTCATTGACAGTCACTTAAATGGGCAGTAGCTTCCCATGCCTCCTTATTTATGACCGTGTCCCTAAAATAGCTGCCCAGTAGTCAACTGAACTCTTCACATTGTCCTATTGCTAACTGGTCTCCCCCAGGTCGGGAGTTGAAACTGAAAGTTTAATCTGTAACAGACAGACGTGGCAGGTGGGAACATGAGGATAAGGGGATAAGGATAAGAACTGTAAACTGGAAGGCAGGAGGCTCACACTGCCCCTCGACTCTGTGAGAGGATACACTCTCTTTTGTGGGTGTCACCATTTTCCCTTTTTCCTATCCCTTCTAATCAGCTCATGCCTGCCACTACCTGTGATGTATCTGAAAACCTTCCTGTGTGATTGAAAAACCAGGAACGAAGGACTTTCAGGGCTGCCTTGATTCTAGGTGGGCCTGTGCTCTGGGACAGTTACAGGATTTTTCTCCCATATGATTATTTATAAGTGTGGGTCTTTTTCATGTTATTGTTTTATTAGATTGGTTTAGATTGGTTTGAGTGAAATTGTGATTACTTTGAATCAACTCATTACTCAATATTCTTTTTTTTTTTAAGAGGGAGAGACCAAAAGAGTCAATCTTATTTATTTTTTCATTTGTTTTTGTTTTTTCTCCACTTCGTTGTGTTTGTGGTGCTGAGGATTGAAATCAGGTCCTGGCCACATGCTAGGCAAGCACTCCACTGCTGAGCTACCTCTCCAGCCCTAATATTCTTTATTCGTAATAAGGCATACCAAGCACCCTTCTAATTATTCAATTGTAAATATATTCTATCTCTTGGATCTATAATTTGATCTATTCTTCCTCTTCGTCCTCTTTCCTTCCATCCTGTATACTCCCTGTTTCCCTTTTCCTCCTCCTCCTCCTCTTCCTCCTCCTCCTCTTCTTCTTCTTCTTCTTCTTCTTCTTCTTCTTCTTCTTCTTCTTCTTCTTCTTCTTCTTCTTCTCCTTCTTCTTCTTCTCTTTCTCTCTCTCTCTCTCTGTCCTTTCACTCTCTCCACGATCACTTAAATTCTGACCTCTCTTTGTGACCATTTCTTTATCTCCTAAATTCAGGAAGACTTCTTTAGGTCTCCTTTAGATGATGAATTAAGTAACTACTTTTCTTTTGCAGTATTGTTAAGTAATGCCAATATATCCCAAAGGCTTTAATTTCACATCCACAGTTTATATTGTCTGTGTTCGTTTCAAATACTTCAGAAACAATTCCTTTCTTCATGTGATAGCTTTTTTAATCTTGTAAATGTTGTCCTTAAAACTGCCTACTCTTGATTTACATATTCAACAACCTGGGGTACTCACGTGTTTTTTATAAGGAGATTTTCATTCTCATTCCTAAATGTATTTCCTTATTTTTAATCATATTGTATCTTCATACTTATTATTAATTTTATCAATGTGTTTTAGTGGAACTTTTTTCCTCCCATTTTTGCTTCTAGGTAGGGGAAGTCCATTTGTTTATCTCCTTTCTACTACAATTATTTCTTTTGTATCATAATGAGCATTGAGCTACGTTTAACAGCAATTTCCAGAATTTTTTTCACTCCTAATCAAGGAAAATAAATAAAAACTCAGGTTTTTTTCTTAAGTCCACTTGATAAAAATTTCCTAATTTAACATGTATTTTAATTCTACTCATCAAAATAAGAGCTAAGAAAATATATAATGAAGTGCAAATGATGATTATATGCAAATTATACTATTTGTTACACTTATAAAACATATTGAATGTCTGCAAAGAAAGATTACTAAATATTTCCAATTCTACTGAAATTCTTTAAAGAAAGAATTCAGAAGCTCAGGAACCAGTGTTGCCTGTGAGAACAGGGGGCAAATTTACGTAAAATCAAAGCAGTCAACATATAATAATGTTAATTAAAATGGTGGGATGTCGAATCAATAGTATAGGCCATTAATGAAATATGAGAAAAGTCCTAAAATCTATATAATAATTAAATGAATTTAAAAAATTATTTTCACACAAACATGCAATATATTGTTTATTAATGATTTTTGTAAAAAAGTTGATCTTCATATGATCATCAAAAAGATATTTCACTTAAATGGAGGAGTTAAAATAGCAGACCTCAAATTATACTACAGAGCTATGGTAAGAAACCAGGATGCTCCTAGCATCAAAACAGGCACAAAGACCAATAGAATAGAATAACGACAGACAAGAACCCACATTATTTTCATACTAAAGAAAGGTGTGCCAAAAACATACACTGAAGAAAAGGCAGCCTTTTTAACAAATGGTACTGGAAAATGGGAAATCTATATGTAGTAGAATGAAATTTAATCCTATCTCACACCCTGCACAAAACTCAACCCAAAATGGATCAAAGACCTAGGACTTACACCAGAAATCCTGCAATTGCTACAAGAAAATTTAGACCATGCACTCCAGCATATCAGCTCAAGAATTGATTTCTTTAATAAGACTCCTAAAGTGCAAGAAATAAAATTTAAAAATAAATAAATAAGATAGCATCAAATTAAAAAGTTTCTTCACAGCAAAGAAAACAATCAAGAGCAGGAAGAGAGGCAGCAGAAGAGTAGAAAATTTTGGCCACTTCATCCTCAGAGGACATTAATATCCAGGATAAACAAAGAACTCAAAGAACTCAACAACCCCAGCCCCCAACAAAAAAAGTCAAATATTGCAATTGATAAATGGGCAAAGGAAGTAAACAGATGCTTCTCCAAAGAAGAAATACAAATGATCAACAAATAAAAGAAAAAAAGTTCATTATCTCTAGCAATTATAGAAATGCAAATTAAAGCTACTTTGAGATTTCTCTCACTCTAGTCAGAATGGCAATTATCAAGAATACCAGAAGCAGTAATATTGCTGAGGATGTGGGGAAAGGATACACTCATACATTTTTGGTGGGACTGAAAATTGGTACAACCACTAGGGAAAGCAGTATGAACACATTAAAAACAAAACAAAACTGGAAATGGAATCACCATGCCATCCAGATATTTCATTCCTCGGTATATATTCAAAAGGTTTAAAATAAGCATTCTGCAGTGACACAGCCTCATCAATATTTATATCAGCACAATTCACAATAGCCAAACTATGGAGCCAATCTAGGTGCCCTTTGATAGATGAATGGATAAAGAAAATGTGGTATATATACACAGTGGAGTATTACTTGAATGACTTTTATGCCACTTGCAGGTGAAAGGATAGAACTGGAGACTATTATGCTAAATGAAATACTCCAGTCCCAAAATACCAAAGTTCAAAATTTTTTTGTGATATGCCAAAGCTAATCCAAAATAGGATGTTGGGGGATTAAAAAAATAATAGAAGAATGATCAATGGATTAGAAAAAGGGGAGAAGGGAAGAGAAGAGGAATGGAATAGGGAAAGATTGTGGAATGATTCAGACCTAACACTCCTACGTACATATATGAATATAACACAGTGAATCATACCATCATGTACATCCATAAAACTCTAATTTAAGAAATCATGAGTAAATAGCAGAAAGATCAGTAGAGGAGAGGAAACATAACAGGAGGGGAAGATGAAGTACTGGATACTGAATTAGAACAAATTATACTCCACACTTTTATAATTACGTCAAAACAAACTCTATTACCATGTATGACTATGAAGAACCAATTGAAAAGACTGAAAGAGTTAGATGGAAATACTGAGACTAAAATTACTAGAATTAAATTCTATTTATAATTTCTCATGTTAGTTTTAGAAAGTATATCACAAAATGAGAGACATACAAAACCCCCTAGAGGAAAAGCATATACAAATTACTAACATTTAAAAATATGTGTATAAAAATTCAAAGATAGACATGAGATAGCATTTTGATTAACTAAGAAGTAAAAAATATTAATAGGGGCTGGAGCGGTGTGGGGCTGGAGCGGTGGCTCAGTGGTTTCAGTGCTTGCCTGTCAAGCACTAGGACCCGGGTTCAAACCCCAGCACCACGTACGCAACTAAGTGTTGGAGCAACTTAAGGCCGTGTGAAAAACTAAATAAAGTTGTTTCTCTCTTTCTCTGTCTCTCTCACTGTCCCTCTCTCTTAAAAAAAAGTTAATAATGTACTTGAATATTGCAAATAAGTCCTAACTGTGATCAAAGGTATAAAGATGGAATAAAGTTATTTCACAAAGAAAGTTGCAAATAGTATAACATCGGCAATTTGAAAATGAAACTGTAAATAATAAATTTCATTTTTACAACATGCTTGTTAAAATTTAAAAAAAAATTAATAAATCTTAACTGTGAAAACTTGTGGTTAAATATGTTGGCTACCACCTGCATAGCTGTGGGGCAAGAATGACACAGACACAGAGGATACATTCAGAGTGGGAAACCACACCAAAAAAATGAGGCCCCGAGTCTCTTTCTCCTCTTGCTTTTCTTTGAGAGTCACAAATGGAAAGGTTACTAAGAGTTAAAGATGAGGAGGGACATCAGGGTACTTCAAAGTGAAAGCAGCTAATTTTGAAGAATATTTGTGAAGCATGGTATCTGGGAGTTCCTTTCCACTCAGGGCAAAAACCTCTGCCTTGACAAGACTGCCCGCTTTCAGCAAGTCAGACTGGGCAGGGCGTTCCGTGACATTTAGACTTTGCCTAGGCACATGCTAACTCGATGCTGGCACACATGCCCTCCACACAGGTGTACCATTTATTGCAAATAAATTAACAATGATGATAGAGTTCAGGACACACTACCCTACAAAATGGGATTTGAGAAAACAGTAAAGTCAGGAAATTTTCTAAACAACTCTGAGTCTTTGCTCCCAAAGCTGTTCGTAAAAGAATTGCCTCGCTTTCTACTCTAGTAGGTCGTAAGATCTGCAGCCCAGAGTATGATCCCTAGACCTGGAAGAAAGAAATATCCTATCTCTGAACACAGAGTAGCATGGATAAAATCTACACAAGTTACCTTTGCTGTCTTCTCTCAATTTATTGCCATTAGATCACACACCTATTATCCAGTCAGGCTACTGTACAGCTGTCCCATGCACTTTAATGCCAAGATTTCGTCGGACCATCTGTTTCTTTGGGTCTGCATGTCTGGAGGCTCCTGTGTCATGTAAAACTTTTATCTTTCTTTCTTTTTTTTTTTTTTTAAGAGAGAGACAATTTTTTTTATTTGGTTTTGTTTTTCTCATACTTAGTTGTATATGTGTCCCTGGGGTTTGAACCTGGGTCCTGCATGCCAGGTCAGTGCCCTACCACTTAGATACCTCTCCAGCCCTCATGTAAACCTTACATGAAATAAATTTGTGTGTGTTTTTTATTGTTATTCTGTCCTTCCATATAAGCGCCTCAGTTATAAACTTTGGGATGGATAAGAAAAAATATTAATTTTTCGCCCATACAAAACTTATGGAGATTCCTTTGTTAGAAAAAAATTTAAAGATGTTTATTTCTGTATGAAAATAAAAGCAATTAACTAGAAACAACATAATGTAAAAAATTGTGGTTGAACGAGATAAAGAGAGAATAAAAGTCTTTTTCCACAAATGTGTCATTGGAAATGGATGTGATATAATGATAATATATGGGAAAATAATAGGATAGAGTCTGTATAATTTATTATGCAATTTTGGCAAGAGAAGGGTATAATAATGTATACACACATATCTTTATGTGAACATTACAAAAAGTCATTGTGGTCACAGTGAACAGTTGGGAGAGTAACAAAAAATTAGAAGAGGAAGTTATAGCGTGTGAAAAAAATGATGCAGTTCTTTTTATTTATTTATTTATTAAAGATTTTGGGGGACCCACAAAAGGTAATTGCTAATGAATCATTCAACAGTTTTAAATGTCACTAATTAGTGAAATGCAGACAAAAATAATTATACATTTGACCAATTTAGCAAGGTTTTCAAAAATACCAAGTATCAATATAGGTAAAAATACTGCTTATGCTGACTCTTCAAATATCGTTTAATTACAATTTAGAAAAACATTGGGTAGCCGTTGAGTGGTTCTCAAGTGCAGGTAGCTCTCCAAAGTGAAGAGTTGAATGGTGGACAGGTGTGGCTAGCCGGATTTTGAACAGAGCAAAGTCAGGATGGACAAGAATGCATTGACTGCTCTGAAGAGCCCCATCATCCTCAGGAGAACAGGGTGGGCAAATCCAGTCTGCTCTTAAGGTTCACAGATACTTGATCCAGAATTTTCAAAAATTACAGCATACTGTTAGTGAAGACAGGTGTAGAACACTAATTCCCAGCTATTATAGAGGGGAAAGGGGTAGTATATTAGTTTATCATGTTACAAGAAGAGATGTCTTTGCTAAAATGGATAATTGGTTAAATGAGGTAGAAATATACTGTACAAGAACTGACACACAGATACAGAAAATAGCTGTCAGTTTTAGGATGTAAAACATGATTGTTATTAATACCTACTCTGTGCATCCCTTGTGACCAAAACAGCAAAAAAAGTATTCCTTAAAAAACAAAAAAGGACTGACACATGAAACATGATAGTTGGAAATAAAATTAACATGGAAAATTATGTACTTGATAGAAATGAAGGCCTGAAAATGCAGGAAAGCATTCCACTTTATTTATAGAGATGAGGCCCAAAGCCTGTGATGGTGCACAATGTGTCTTTGAAGAACTTGTTGAAAAGATCATTCAGATACCTGAACTGTGGGAGAGTGAGAACCAGAATAAAGGAGTCACACTGTCACACAGGGAAGGGAAGAAAGCCATGGGGGAGGAGCCTGTGGCCCTTATTGTTCCATGTTATAAACTCTGGGAAATTCCATCTCTTGCACATTTGATCAGATAATGACATCTTTCTGTCTATAAATGCTATTGTTCTAGGGACCTTGCAGTTTGCTCCTCACTGTTCTGCATCATAGTAGTAACTATTTGGAAGAAATCCTATCCATGGGTTTTCTCAGGTAAAATGTTATCGTAAGCATGCAGTTTGCAATCTATAATTTTTATGTAACATAAAATAGGTGTACCTTTATATGTATATTTGAATGATTTATACTTGTCATATTTTTAAGCATCTAGTAGTATATATTGATGCAAGATCTGCTTTGATTTATTATCTTTTTCTTATCCTTATATATTACAGTCAATTATTGAATTACTTAGTTTGTGAATAGAATTTCTAGAAACAGGGCTGGAGTGGTGTCACAGTGGTTACAGAGCTTGTCTGGCAAGCACGAGTGTGTGAGTTCAAACCCCAGCACAATGAGGTTCTGTGCAATGAAAGCCATATGAAAAACTAAATAAAAATTATTTCTCTTTTTCTCTCTCTCTCACTGTCCCTCTCCTTAAAAAAAAAAAAAAAGAACTGCTAGAATCAGGGAAGGTATACAGATATCATGAAGCCCGTAAAATTTTCTTTGAGAAATAATGAAGAGCATGACTCCACAGCTTTTCTAGGATTTTTCTAGATTCTTTTAGTTCTAATCAAATTCTCAGTACAGAATGTAGCCCAGGTCAATTCATAATTCAATCTCTATTTTTCAGTTAATGTTCTAAAATAGTATTGATATATTAAAGAATTTTGGCATTGCTTTTTAATTTACTTTATTGATTAGCTCAGTTGTCTAAATACATATATACAAAGGATTCACAATGCTTTGCTCAGTGTTCTTAGTTACATGGAATTTGGCAGAAGGGAATAAGGTTGTCCCTCACTGGGTTTCAGAAGGACATTGTTTTAGTCAGCTTTGTTGCTGCTGTGACTAAAAACTCAACAAGAACATGTTTAGGAGGAAAAGTTTACTTTAGGGCTCACAGTTTCAGAGGTCCCAGTACATGGAAGCTCTTCTTTGGGACTGAGCATCATGGTGACAGGCATGGCTCCAGAGACAAGCTCCTCAAGGTGTCACATGGGGAAGTAGAGCAGAGAGTGAGATTCCACTCCAGATACAGAATATGTACACCAAAGGCACACCCCCAATGACCTATCTCCTCCAGCCACACCCCACCTGCCTACACTTAATCCCAGTAACAGGATTAACACACTGATAAGGTTGAGGCTCTTATAACCCTATCATTTCACCCAGCATTTCCAAATTGTCATGCATGAGATTTTGGAGGACACCTCACATTCAAGCCATAACAGACATGAACAGTGTGTTTATCATTGCTCCTTCCGTACTTATCACTTTAAAAACCAACATCATTTTTCACAATTGTTGGTAGTGTTTCTCCAGGAATTGCAATGGTAAAGAGTGTAAAGTTTATGAGCATTTATGTCAGATGACTTCCATAAATGACTAGATGATGTTCAAGAACCTATTTCTGTGCTTTCAGTGGTGGAAAAAAAAAAACACTAAAGAACTATTTGAGAAAGGTATACTGCTTCCAGATTCTGACCTGTATAGGAAAATGCTATTGCAATAAAAACCTCGATGATTCACTACCAAGTTAGTATAGCTTATCAAAACTAACTTGGACACACTAATGAATCTTTTCTGCCATATTCATTTTTCTAACCTCTTGCTAGTATACTTTGTATGTTTCATCCACCCATATGTTATTTAATTTATATTAATATCTCTTATTTTAAGTCCCCCAATAAGTAACCTTTCCTTGAAGGTGGTCACTACAGTAATATTCTGTCAGTAATATTCTGACATTAATTTCTTCGCAGTTTATTGTCTATGTACAATTATAAATGATAAATATTTTGTGGACTTTTGCAATGTATATATTAATAAATTAACTTCCAATTGCTTCTTTCTGAAATGTACATACTCACATATGAAAATCTCCCATTCTACTTGGTTTATTCTTGTTAGTCCATGTGTGATTAAAAGTTGTTGTATACATTCTGTATATTTTACTAAATACAAAATCTTTACTTCTATAATTCTAGATAAAGGTAGTTAACCATGAACTTATTATTTATTCATGTTACATTAAACTTTAGATTTGTGTGTTTTTGTAATCTGTATTGCTAAGACTTTTCTGTTTATTGGTTTTTGCTGCCTGGGTGATCTAGTAATCTTCCTGTGTTTTGCATTGTTATCTTCACTTGGTCAGAATTTCAATACATATGAGTCATTTGAATACAGCTTAAAAATTTGTCAAGAATTCTATGAATCCTCATACTTCTTAATGTATAATCTCCTTCTGCATTTCTAATCTAAATAACATTTTCTATATTACAATAATAAATTTGCATAAGTTGATCACAGGTCTATTTAGAATAGTCAAACATTAGGAACAACTGATATTCCAAAAAAGCAAATACATAAGTCTGCTCTAAGTCTGTCATTATTGTTAATATTTTAATAAAGCTTAATATATTACCTGACTATGTCCTTATCAGAATTGGGAAGCAATTGAGAAACAGAAAGGAGACAGGCAAATGAAAACCAAAATTATCTCTTTATTAAAAATGAGAGTGCTAGGGCAGTAGAACTTTAATCTGCAGGAAACAAACTAGACAACTCCTCTGCACATGTAAAATCTTACTTGGACATTTTTGGACCACTGTAGAAAAGGGTTATTTTTACCAAATGCAAAGGAGAGGACTACAATAGTACTTGAAAGATATCCTGTCAGTGGGTGACCCAAAAGACCTGTTTTTTTTTTCCTCTCAAATTCTTGAATTAGGGGGAGCATCAAGTGGAAAGGGTTACAATACTGAAGATTCTTCCCACAGAGAAACATGAAACCAATTAAAAATGGGACATCCTCAAATAATTCACATCCAAATTTGAAACCTGCCACAAGTCACAAATAAATTCATGCATCAGTGTTAAAACCTTGCTGATGTATTGTACAGAAAATACAAAGCAAAGCACAAGGAAAACTTTTAAGTCCTCAAATGTATCTACACCTTGAGTTTAATTTTGTATGCATACATTCAGAAAGAAATCATGTGTACGTACACAAAAAAAGCTGAGTTATTTTCTTTTGGGGGATATTGTTTGATTTATATTTTACTTATTTATTTGTCTTTTTAGTTATTTTTAAATGAATATACTTGAATTTCAAACTCTAACCAAATTCTGAAAAATCTAACTACAGTAATTTTGATTCATTCATTTTTCTATGCTATTTTTCTCTGAGAGATATTTAATAGTTATATAGCTATATTTCAGTAAATGACTTTTAGTTCATACAATGGATGATTATTTCCATTCATGTAGTCCCAACTGTTTAACCATAACTCAAAATAAAACTATGCAAGTTACTGTTTGATAGAAATAAGTAGAAAAAATACATGAAAAATTGTTCAAAACCATTAGGAATTAGGAAAATGCAAATCAAAATTACATTGAAATTTCATCTCACACTGGTCAGAATGGAAGTCATAAAGAATATCAATAATAATACACAAGGATGTGAAGAAAAAAGAACACTTTTACACTAATGATGGAACCATAAACTAATATAACCACTACAGAAACAGTATAGAGACTCCTCAAAAGGCTAAGCTTGGAAACACATAACCCATGACCCACACCCAGCTATGTCACTCCTTAGTAGTTATCCTGAAGAATTAAAGTCATCTTACTACAGTGATATATGCATACCCTATATTTATAGCAACATGATTCACAATAGCCAAACTATGGAAGCATTCTGTGTCCATTAATGGATAAATGGATAAAGAAAATGTGAAATATAAATACATTGGAATTTTATTCATCCATAAAGAAAAATGAAATGTTATTTGTAGGAAAATGGATGGAATTGGAGACCATCATATTAAGTAAAATAAGTCAAGCTCAGAAGAAGATCAAATCTTATGTTTTCTCTCAGATGCAGAAAGTAGAGAGAAAAAAAGAAAAGTGGGTGGATCTTCTAAAAATCAAAGGGAGATTAGTAGAAGAAAGGGACCAAGGGGTAGGAGGAGCAGAGAGACCAGGGAATTACTGGGGAGAGATATTGACCAAATTGTTGTGCTATATTGGGTGCATGTATGAATATGTAATAATAAATCCCATTATTATACATAATTACAACACACCAATAAAAATGTGGATTAAAAAAAGGAAAAATATCCTAAAAGCCTAAAAGAAAGTGCCTTATCAGAGAGGGGAAATTCAATGGATTTTGGTAAAGCATATCTAAATTCAGAATAATATCAATCAAAAATCTTATTATATAAAACAAAGTATCTCTTTATATGGGAAGAATTGATTCCAAAATATTAATTTTAATTTTTCAGATGATTAGAGATAGTGAGAAACTCTTGAAGCAAAACAGGCAAAACCACCAGGACACTACTAAACTGAAGGACAAAAATAAAGAGCAGGAGTTAATTGATTGTGAATGGGAAATGGGAACTAGCTGAAGAAATGCATCACAGATTAAGTTAGCGCAGAGTCAACTTAGAAAAATTGAAAAAGGCACCACACAAATCTCAGTTTTCTGTGTTGCAGAGAGATGTTTTGACCAGATGACATCTGTTTGTGTCCATTTTCCAATTTTTATTTGTAGCATTTCAGAATACCCAGGAAAAGGATTCATTCTTCTTTCTCTCTCTTTCCCTCTCTCTCTCTCTCTTTTCTTTCCTGTTGCTGTTTGCATTTTATGATATTTAGAAACTCCAAAGAATTTAAGGTGATATGGTATGAAAATTCACATATTTCTACATATTCTGGATAATTAGATTTAACTATGGAAATTTGAAAACGTTGAACAGGTGAAATAAAAGGCGGCCAGTTTTCTTAAGAGAAAATGAGTTTGAAGGAAGTCTTTTTGACTTCTTAGATAAACAAGTTAATTCTTGAAGAAAACCAGAAATATTAGACTTAACTTACTGCTACAAATTAAGTGATAGCAACAAGTGTGACTCTGATATTCAACAGCTTGCTTAGTAATGCATGTAATTATTTCTCTAAATTTGGCATCCATTAGTTAACAGACCATACAGTAAATACAGATGTATCCCTGAATTTAGAGAATTTGTTTTTCACATGACAGTAATCTGAAACTTTCTGAGAAATGTGATTATTATCTCCAAATAATCTTGAATTAGATTTTCTTCTCAAATTAGTAAATAAACTTATGAATGTATATTTAGTATCATCATATTGTTACAGAGCTGATGCCTTCTAGGGAAATTGAGGCAACATGAAGACCCTCTCTGTTATGGTTTGGATGTGAGGTGTCCCCCACTAGCTCACATGAGGTAATCCAGGAAGACTAAGATGAAATAATTGGCTTATAGAAGCTCTGACCCAATCGGTGAATTAATCCACTTATAGGGATTAAATGGCAACAATAGGCTAGTAGGGTGTGACTGGAGGAGGTAGGTCATTGGGGGCATTCCTGGCTTACATACAGTATACTCTCTGCTCTCTGTTCTGTTTCCCCATGCGACCTTTTGAGCTCCCTGGTCCCTGGAGCAGTGCCCATGAAGTACAGCCTCATCTGGAGCCCTAAGAAGTAGAGCCTGCCTTCCATGGACTAAGACCTCTGAAACTGTAAGCCCTAAAATATCCTTTGTCTCCTAAAATTGTTCTTATCAGGTCCTTCAGTCACAACAGAGAAAAGCTTACTAAAACACCCTCCAACTCTAATTCTTGAGATCAAATCAGAAGATTTCAGAGATTTCACTTAGTACCAGAAATGAGTTTATTGAAGGGAAAGGCGACAATCTCAAGAGAGAGAATGGGTCCTCTCAGATAAGAGGGACAATGTGCCTCCCTTTCACTCCAGTTTTATTGGGGATCCCAAAGAGTCTCACTTAGGTCCACCTCTTAACTTTTGACCGACAGCAAGATGGCATCAGACTTTCCAGTCCTTACTGCCATGGTGACTCCTCAAGGTCACCTTGCCCCATGCTGAAAGGCTCTAATTGGAATCTTAACTATGCATTTTGATAGATTCAGATTTTTGGGCTAGGAGGAATTATCCTTATCTCCCTGAGCTTTGGGATCTGATCACAAAGGCCACCTCCTTCATGGTGACTTGGGTTTCCCCAGTTTACATTATTGTGGGCTCTTATTACCTTTGCAGAAAACAGGTAACTTGCTGAGAAAGGTGACATAGCCTGTTCAATTAGGCCAGGCAGAGCAGCAGATAAGCTGCTTTTTGGAAAAGAAAATATGTGGGGTAAGAAGCACAGTGGACCTATTTTATAGAATCGTTCCCTCTTTTCTTTTCCTTTCTTTTCTTTTTTTTTTTAAAAGAGAGAGAGAGAGAGAGAGAGAGAATCAATTTTAGTTAGTTTCGCATGTGGCTTTCTTTGCTCAGACACTTCATTGTGTATGTGGTGCTAGGGTTCAAACCTGCATCCTGTGCTTGCCAGGCAAGCACCATAACTGCTGAGCCACCAATTCAGCCCACAGAATTATTCTCTTAACCTAATGTTCCCACTAATGTCCTTTAAGAAAGCTTATTGAAGGATCCCAAGCAGCATTTCTGAATTTGCTGAAACATATTGTCCCTGCTGAAAAGAGGGACATATGTGAACATGAAGAATTTAGTTACTATTTGAACTCTCATATGAGATTCTAAATAGAAAGGATTGTGTTTTTTTATTTCTTAATTTTTACATTTACATAATTTTCACAATCAAAATGCTTTCAACATAATTACATTCAGGCTGAGCCCAGTGCCTCATGCCTGTATTTCCAGTAGTTTTGGAAGGCTGAAGAAGGACTGCAAGTTCAAAGCTAGTTTCAAGAACTTAGGTAGAGTCTTATCTCAAAACACACACACACACACACACACACACACACACACACACAAATACACACACACACAAAAGGACTGGGGATGTTGCTCAGTGATTAAGCACCCCTGGAATCAATCCCAGTACCAAAAAAAAAAAAAAAAAAAAAAAAAAAAAAAAAAAAAAAAAAAAAAAAAAGCAAAAAACAAATAAACAAAACTTAAAACTTAATTCACTTGAAATCACATTATTATATATTTAAAAAGCTTATAAAATTGATAGAATTCTTAAGAGATGAAGTTCTAGCATGTGAAGTACCATGACTAGTCTCATTATAGAAAAAAAAAGTAAATGCTCAGAATAAAATTTTAACTCTTGGAAAAGAATTCTTACATGAGAGAAAAAAAGTAGTGTGCCAAGTATTTTAGTAATTATGAATATATGAAAATATTCATCCATAGTTTAATTGTAGAGTAAAAATAAATAATATTAATCCTTTTTTTTAGAGAGAGAGAGAAAATCAATTTTACTTAGTTTTTCATGTGATTTTCATTGCTTTGACACTTTGTTGTGCATATATATGGTATTGGGGTTTGAACCTGTGTTCTCATGCATGCCAGGCAAGCACCAGAACCACTGAGCCATAGCTCCAGTCCCAATATTAATCTTAATAAAAAATACTTTTATTATTTTTAGTTATCCAAGTAATGGGTAGTTGATATTACTATTAAAATGGTGACATACAAATGTTTTTTTCATATACTTATAAAGTATATTTTTTACAAAACCCTTTAAAATGATAAGTATGAATGATAGCATCATTTTCTAAAATTATCTGATTCATAACTTCAATAAAGTTATCATGAATTTCAGTGTTCACTATAAGATTTCTTAGGACAGAAGCTCTTCAGAGGTAAATTATTGGGGTTGGAGTGGTGGCTCAATGGTTGGAACACTTGCCTGGCATGCACAAAGACCCCGGTACAAACCCCAGCACTACATACAGAAGTAAATTTCGGAGAAACAAACGTCAGATGAAAAAAATAGATAAAACTGATTTTTTCTTTCTCTCTGTGTCTCCCTCTCTCACTTCTTAAAAACAAAAACAAAAAAAAAAAACAAGCAAATTCTTACCACACATAGTTTTAGTGCTTAAATTCTGATATTTTCCCAACTCTTGAAAAAAAATGTTTTCAATGAGGACAGAGAAGTAGTTTGCTGATTCCATTGCAACCATAGCATGCATAAGGAATCTAGCCATAGTTACTCAGGTGCTGAAATGTTCAGCTTTCTTATTTTTGATTATGATGTGCTTATTACTTAGAATTAGAACATAGATTATGTCAGGAATTTCATCACAACTTGTAAATCCATATTTAAACTGAAAATATGGCATCATCAATACCACCAAATAATATTTGCCAATGTTTAATTTCCCAATCTAGCAGAACAAAGAGTAAGTGGAGGAAGGGCAGGTCTTCACTGTATGTGAAACTTGACCTGTGAATAAAGGTAGTTGCAAACTTATTGGCTATAATTATTTTGACAGTTTGGGCTATCTGAGAAAGAATTAGAAATACAAATGATTTTGAAGTGGAAATATTTGATACTGAAAAGGAGCGGGTGTAGATGTGGGCACGGGAAGCAATTGGAGTACAAGGCAGGGATGAAATATATGAATTTGCAGCTGGAAGGAGAAGTGATTTGCTATGAGCAGGCCCAGACTCCAGGGCGGTAAGAATTTCTCAGTCAGGCCAGTGGAGGTTCTCAGAGAAGAGACTGGCTTTCGTGGAGCTCATACTCTCCTTAGATGGAAATGATCTACACTTAAATGACATTTCTTGCTTCTATCAGCATTAACTCTCACACATGTATTGTGTTGGTCTGAATTCTGCAACTGAAGGCAATAAGGAACTACATGACTCCCAGCAAATTGTTTCTTGAAGAGAGGAAAGGTTATCACATTGCTCAGCAGCCATAGATATCTTGGTGATAACACAAAATAATCACTGCTTACATTAACATAAATTATTAGCATTATTTGATGAATTGTGTTTATTATTTACACTTGCTTTTTTTTTGTCTATGTGTGTAGTACTGGAGACTGAAGATAGCAGCATTGAACCTCTAAGTTACATCCCCAGACTTCATTTTTCTTGAGACAAGGTCTCATTAATTTGCCCAGGCAGGCTTTGAACTTACTATCCTCCTGCCTCAGCCTCCAGAGTAGCTGGGATTACAGGCATCCCAACCTGTTACAACTGCAGTTTTTAACATTAAGCTTACAAACTGCTCTACTCATCGGGGACACTCTATATTAAAAAAAAAATGTCTAACACTTATTAGTAATCATTGGGACCCTCTTACCCACAATGAATGCACTCCAGGTGAATTAAAAGAAGTCCCCCAGTAATGGGATTAAAGTTTTTCATATAAAAATGATTCATCAATTGCATAATAAAATTTGAAATAGTTGGTACATTCACTTAATTGTTTTTATAGTGCCTGAATTGAAAAAAATAAAGAATAATGCAAAAGAGGAAAATCAATTAGGTATGCTATTTCTGAACTCTTTGTCATCCATGCCTTGTACATAGGATTTCTTTTTTCACCGCCTTAGACTGAGTTTCCCAGAGGCACACATTAAAATGAGAAGCCAAGTTAGCCTGGTGTTTTAAGAAGTGTTTCTAGGATGAATTTTAGAAGGTAGACAAGAAAGGGGGCTAGAGCAAGATAAAAGCCAAGTCAATAAACAGTGAAAAGTTCACAAAGCTCTCTTGCACATGGAGAGGGCCTCTGCAGATCCTTCACCACACTTCCTGGAGTTGATGGATTTCTAGAACAGAAAGCTGAAATGTATGCTCGTCTGCAGGAAGAATGAAGAATCAAAGGACCACAGTATTTTGTATCGGAAGAGGTCTGTTAGATTTTGAAGAACATTAATAATAGGAGACTCAAAGACTGATAATTAGATTATCAATGTAAAATTAGACAACAAATTGTTCTTTGTAATATCTTAGGTCACAACAATTTAAAAGTTTCCAAAGCCAAAAGTTTTGATAAAACTTGAGATAAAAAATCATCAGTCTATAGAGGAAAAATGCCTGTAAAAGTGTTTTACTTTTGTCCATACATTCATCAGAATTTTTCAATGACTTCTGGTTCTATGACGTTTCCTGTTTTGCTAAAGACCTCATCACTCTTCTTTTTAGTTATGGGATGGAAATCTGGGTCTTACGCATGCCAGACAAACACTCTACCACTAAGCCACATCCCTAACCCTTAAAAAAGCAATCAATAATTGTATTATTAATTAATTTTAATTACAAAGTAAAAGCTCCCCTATCACTCTCTACTGTGTAAACTGCATACTCCTGGGAGTATATGAGTTTGTGACTTTTGTAGAAGCCTTGCTGGCTTATTATTCTGCAAGAAATAAGATTAAATCACTTTCATCTGCTTTCAATTATGACTATTCTTTACTTCCAAATGGAAAGTACATTCATTGCAAGGATATTCCTGTATTGTGGAAAAGTAAAGGTTGTCTTTTTAAAAGAAGTATACAGTATATGAAGCTGAAGAAATCACATTGAAGTTCATATTTGAGAATATATCTGATGAGCTAATTCCTATAATTAAGAATTGGAAGCTATCAGACCCAAGAAAATTACAAAAGTTCTAAACTTTTTCTGCTTTTGCTACTCAGGCAATGAAAAATAGATAAAGACACAGGAATGCAGGTGGAGAGATTACTGATGTTTACTAAATACAGATTATGATACAAAAAAGACAAATTTGTTAATCAAAATGAGTGTGTATTTCAAAAATGTTCCCTTGTAGATATTTTATTCTTGGAATCAATTTCCTGGAAATTGCCTTTGTTATTATCTCAAACAGCAAAAAGCAGCACAAAGAAATACATTTTAACACAATGCCAGCTAAAATACATTGTTTATAGGAGCATTTGAACTGAAAATATTGAATGCTTTCTCTGAATCAATCTTAAAATACTATCTGTTGAACTTTGCCAGATTAGTTTATTGGTAATGGTTTTCCACTTCCTGGTGACTTTTTATAAAGCTACAAGTCCCCAAGTATTGGACCAACGTTAAAATTTCTGTTCTAATGGATGTGTGTAAAGCATATAATCTTGCAGATATTTATTTAAAATACAGAGCTTTAGCTAAGATGGAAAAAGGATACCAAACTGAGCACACTGACAGCAGCTGTAGTGACGGTAAGGCCATGAAGGAACAGAACCAGAAGGGGCAATCTACTGCCAGTGTCTTGGCCTTGCCTGTGGATTATGCTGCCTCGCGGGACAGGGGATAGGTCATCATCCACCCACATGTCATGCCTGAAGAAGGACCACATAATTATCTTGGCAGCTGCACTACTGATGTATAGCAATTTTTTATTAGCTCCCTGTTTCATATCTCTACAGCGTTTTTTAAATTAGCTTTGAGAGATTAGACTGCAGTCATTAACTGTAGTTGTCGCTGCTGTGGCTCTCTTGACCATGCAACAGATGGTCCCGAGTGCTGCTTCAGCCTTGCTTGTCCTCCAGAGGCCTGACTAGCTCCATAGTTCAAGTGTCAGCTTGGCTTCTGCTTTATCTCCTACAGCTTGCTGCTGAGCATAACCATTAAGTTAGGGATTTAGTGTACAGAGTCCACAATGGTTTTTCCATGGAAAATGATGATTTAAGTTTGAAAATTGAATGAAACCATTCTTCTAAGATGTTCCGAAATGTTCTATTTGACTCATCCCTTCTGGTTCAAATACTTGGCAATAATATACAAAGTATGAAACAGAAAATAAGATATTTAAAGCCATATAAAACAAAGATAAACATATTGATGAGCTGAAGAAGGAATAGAAATGAAAAGAGGGAAGCAGGGCTGAGTGGTTGCCAGGATGGGGATAAGGGAGCAGCCAGTGATAACTCACATATTGGCATCTGCAGAATAAAGAAAAGAAATTTCTTCAAAGAAAGAACTGAGCTCCAAAGGGTATTTAAAAGTCCCGGGAATGTATTCTCATTACCAAAAAGAACTCTAATGAAAAAATAAAATAAAACAACAACTTCCAACAACCTTGGACTACACATTGCAGATACTGTTGTTACAGTGAAGCAGGAAGACCCATGCATATCCAAATGCAGGAAGTGAACCCAGATGCTCACAGGCTTTGTGATTAGGTTGACACGTCCCCAGCGTCACTGCAGGCAAAAACTGTAAAATGCCATCTGGAATGACAGGGAAGAGCACAGGAGCAACAGGGACATCCTCAAAATTGTCTGTCTTTGAATGAGTTATTATAGAAGAAGGAGGGGAAAGAGACAAACATGAAGAGATAAAATAACTATTCAAATAATAGATTAGAAAGATGACTGGATTTATTGAGTGAGCTCATCATGAAAATAGAGTGAGCGTGGAAAGAGAATCACTGTGTGGCTAGGATGTTTGGAACAGGTCTCAAACATCAAAGGAGTAGCCAAATTAAAATGATTTTTTTGCCCTCTGAATATCTGAGTGGAAGTGATCCCAGACAGTAATTTCAAGTTGTGAAAACTGTGCTGTAAAAGAAAGACCCAACAATCTCCACCATTTCAACATGAAATCACTCCTGAAATGAATGGTGACATGGATAGAATTTAAGGGAAATTTTCAAGATTATTCATAAAAAGTGCATTTAAGATGATTAACCAAATAACTGAAGGTATATATATTAATAGAAAAGCAATAGCCTATAAAATAGGAGAAAATAGGCAACAGTTTTTAAAAATCATTCTAATAAATTCTGTAAGAAATTATAATCATTGGAATAAAAGTTCACGTAGAAAGAAGCTGATTTACAGCAAAAAATATCTAAAACTTGTAACTTTAGGAATACTCCTGATGAATTTACTGAGACGTCTGTACATATCAAAGTTAGAAAAATATAAATCAGCATTTGTAATCAATACAACTTAGTATGAAGAGCACAAGTAATTTATCAATACCTTTTAAAAGTTTATGTCTATGTTACACAATGTTATCTTTTAGCTGTTGCTGGTATTTGCCACTCTACTGCAATACTGTTCCCAAAGAAGTTGGTAGTAGCAGGAAGATCAGTGCAAGACTATTACTCTAACTCAATTCTATGAGAAAAAGAGTTAAGGAAGGAAACAAAGAAGTGCAACTTTTCCTCTGGAGATCAGACTAGGTAAATTTTACATTACTTATTTATACTTTTTATTGAGAGGGATATTTTTAAGCACTTGAATATCAATTGGGCTTAATGTTGGTAAAATCAGTACTGTTTTCTTCTTCTTCATGCTTCTTTTTTTTTTTTAAGGTGAAAATACAAGCAGAAGTTGGCACTAAATTTGAAACCAACGTTTTTTGCATTTCGGCTTTGGGACTTAAGAAAAGCCAGCGGAATCCACAACTTGAGTTTTTGATGCAGCATAATTGCTGGGAGCTCTGAGAATTTGTGTTTCTCCAGGCTTCCAGGTGATGCTGCTGCTGCTGGACAGAGACTACACTTTTTAAAACTCTGAGTGTTTTATCACTCAAATTTAGTATTGTGGGGAAATGACAGTGTTCAACATAAATTCAAAGATGTTATTTCAAGTATATATTCCTGCTTTCACCCATAATCAAGTCATTAGGTGGTGCTTATTTTATTTCATTTGTATTGAAAAGTTGAAAATAATATGTGTGTTTCGGTTTGGTTGACCAGCAGTTGGTTTACTTGTTTGATTTAATACATTTTTAACAAGAACAGCAAATGCAGTTGAATTCCTTCAAACTTGCCCATTTCTTTCTCCAAATTTATCCATTTCACACAAAATCTGAAAGAGTATGTATATCTCTAAAACATCTTGGGAAGATGTTTTAAAAGCCTTAGTTTAGTTGTGTAGCTCAGTGGTAGAGTTCTTGTCTAGTGTATGTGAGGGCCTGGGTTTCACATTCAGAACTGCAAAAACCAAAACCTTAGCATGATGTCATATAATTAGGAGAAATGGTATAGGCGTGTTCAGATTAAACAATGTTTGTTGTCAAAGAAACTTTGGAAAGTAAAGATTTTGAATGTTATTTATTTAAGCATTCCAGGAAACAGCAGTTTTCCATTAAATCACCTACTGAAGGTTCAAAAGAGATTGTTAAAACTATACTAAATACAACAGTTCTGAAAGCAAACTGCTTAGTGACCTGTTTTTCAGAAACCAAGTATCTGTCATTGTCATAAAGATAGAAAAATGTTTTGTTTGGCTATTTCTTTTGCTCATAATTGTTCTCAGATCTATAGATTAGAGATACTTTGAACAGAAACTATTGAAGGTTGTTTATGCTTCAATTGTTTGAGTGATATTTCTAGGGTCTTTTATTTTAAATCTTACATTATTCTCCCATAGTAAAAAATAAAATGCATTCCTGTCTGTACTCGGAGGTTAGAACTGACAGTAAAGAAATATCATAAAATAGGCTGATCTGGTTGTTCCACATTAATTCCTAATAAGTTTTTTCCTAACTAATTAAAACACACTGGTGTCTTGGGGTACTTTGTCATTCATGTACTTTCTCAGTGCAGATACAAATTTGAAAAAGATAATAACGTGAGAAATTAAAGAAAAAAAAGAAAGAAGATAGAATCTTACTTGAGAAAAGCCCAGAAGCTTCACACACACTCAAACAAAAACCTCTGACAACAGATCAAGGAACATAATTTTACCAGCTCTCAGAGATATCTTGAATTAACTCAGGTATATACAATATACTCAGTATTGTTGCTCACAAAGATTGTGCACCTTTAACCTTATTTAAAGAGAGTAAACACATTTTCATTCAAAAATTGCAAACATTTAAAAAAACCATTACAGATCAGTAAAAAAATGAGAATGGAAATACTACTCAAATTAAATATCCAAAGAATGTATATAAAGGATATATATTACTATCATGAGCACATTTATATTACTAAGTTTTCTGTAATTGTTGATGAGGAAAACATAAATCACCCTTAGTATTTCAAATATAGGAAAATGAATACATAGAATTGCTTATACAAGTTTCAAAATGTTGAGAGAGCACTAACTGAATGCTATCCATAGGTTGTCTCTAGATTAGTGGTTAGAGTTACTGGATGTTGGCCAATCTTAATTGTATATGTTTTGCATAGTACCATATATCAAGAATTTTCTTTCTTTCTTTCTTTCTTTCTTTCTTTCTTTCTTTCTTTCTTTCTCTTTCTTTCTGTGAGAGGGATAGTGAGAGAGAGAGAGAGAGAAAGATACAGAATCAAATTTTATTTATCTTTTCACGTGGTCTTCTTTGCTCTGATACTACCTAGTGTACATGGTGCTGGGGTTCAAACAGCATTCTTGCACATGCCATGCAAGCACCTGAACCGCTGAGTCACTGCTCCAACCCCAAGAATTTTCTTAAGATAATTTACACAGATATTTTTTGTGTGTGTATCCACACATTCCATTCTTCAGATTTGAAGGAGAAACATTGGTTGTTTATAGAATCTTAGATCACATAGACACCTAGAGCTTTCCAAACGGCCATGAGTCAGGAAATGTAGAAACTTTTTTGGTGACAACAGTCTCACCAGATTATTAGTTTCTGTGCTTTCATGTTTGGCGACTAATCTTTCTTCTTCTTCTGGTGTCACTGTTTCAACTAAAAGACACTGAATAGAGAATCTATTTTTCTATGTTCTATTGCTGTCTGTTCTTCAATACAGAAAGAAAAGTTCTGACCCCTTGGAATCCGTAGTGGAAGCAGATAACCTTACATTCTAC
Source organism: Aplodontia rufa (assembly GCA_004027875.1). Lineage (NCBI taxonomy): Eukaryota > Metazoa > Chordata > Mammalia > Rodentia > Aplodontiidae > Aplodontia > Aplodontia rufa. The sequence goes on from PVKS010018941.1 coordinate 32,856, forward strand.
AGCGAGCAAGAATACCAGAAGGAATACCAGGAGGAACCCTAGAAAGTAGAAGCAATAAGCAATCTCACCGGGGAGCCAAAGGATTTTAAATGTTAGACAGAAAGAGGAAGAATAAAACAGCCTTGCTCTTACACATGAAAACTCAATATAGGGTTAGTGAAAATATGTAGAAACCTGAATGGAAAGACAGAGTGGAATAGCAGACTAATGCCTTCTACTAAGTAACTAGTGTGAAAGGCCTGATGCAGTATAATTATCAATAACAAAATTTATATTTGGAAGGTGGACTTCTCAACTGTTCATTTTATATGATCAAAAAATATTTTGGCAGTGTGGAGGAAAAAAAAATAGGGAGAAAATCCAATTGGAATACTGCAATAAAAAAGGGCAACAAATGCGAAGAGCATATACCATAAAGTGAACAAATTCCATTGAAGTGATTTCGAGTGCTGGATAACTTAAAGAAATGCAAGCAAACCTTTATCCCTAAGCAGTGCCCTTTTATACCAGTGACACATTCTAAGATATTGGAAGAAGGTTGGGTCCCGATTGTTTAAAAATTAGGGCATTTTTCCCCTAGATTTTGTATTATATTTAAAAGGCAGAGATATCAGTGTTATATATTTATAACTTTATCTGCAACTAAGTTCATATCTGTTCCTACACAAAGTAGTATGTACCATGAAATTTGAGGTATTTGTTGACATCAGTACATAGAATTCCTTTAAAATATTTGGATTTTTTTTTTAAGATAAAGAGGACAGGGAGAGAGAGGGAGAAAGAGAGAATTAATTTTGTTTATTTTTTCATCTAGTTTTTGTTCTTTGACGCTTAGTTGTGTATGTGGTGCTGGGGTTTGAACCCAGGTCCTCACACATGGTAGGCAAGTGCAGTAACCACTGAGCCACTGTTCTACCCCCAGTAAATATTTGAAATTTAACAATTAGAACTCAGTAAGTTTAAATCAAGCATAGTAAATGTAATTAACAATCAGATGTTTTATGTAATCATAGTCAAAATATATTCACATAAATTATTGAAAATTATTTTGATGGTCAAAATAATAGCAGTTGCTGTATAAAAATAACTTTGCATTATGTGTTTTCCTTATGGAAAATGATAATTATTTAACATTTTTCAGTTCTATGAATCTATTTGTCATGATGTGTTAAGCCATTCTCTCAATGTGACAGTAGTTTGAAAGTAGTAAAGACAAAATGGATTTCTGCCAAACAATGAAAGAAATTTAGAGTTTTATATGTGTATGTGAAATGTGTGTACTGTGAACATCTTACAATTAGTCATATACTATTAAATTGTCATATTCAAATGCAAAATAGATACTGTAATGAGGCACAGAAAATATGAACCCATTTGGAGATTAATTTCTAACTCAAATTTGTTTATGATATGATAAATACAATCTGAAAGTTGTCTGGATCTGCAAGGCCATTTGAGAAGACTCATTGGAGATGGCTTGTCACACTATGGATGGTATGCTGCTCATTTAACAATGGGTAATCCTCATTCAGTAATATGTCCAAATTTGCAGACAAAATGGTGTTGGGCTAGGGTTTGGATAATGGTGTCTTGATCTAAAAATAAGCAATGATTTGGGGGAGTCATGTGGCATCGCTGGTATGGTGTAAGTATTTGATCCCCAATTCAAATGCTGAAACCTAATCCCCTGTGAGATTACTAAAAGGTACAACCTTTGGGAAAGTAACTAGGCTACAAGGGCAGAGACCTCATAAATGAGATTGGTGCCCTTATAAAATAATCCAAGTTAGTTTATGGAAAATGGACACGCTTCTTCATCCTCACATGATGAAAATTTTGTATCTAATCTTGAAAAAATCTACAGTTCCAAACTTTAAATGGCTGAAAAATGTTCCTGGATATAGGATTATACAGTACATAGTATAAAGTTGGCCTATGAATTCTAATTCAGCACATAAAATACATGGAATTTTCCTTTCAATGAAGGGTTTCTCTGGTGGCTACTGGTTCTCTTGTCTTTTGTTTCCATTTTTTAAAGTGTGGACACAATGGAGCGTTTCTCATTTCAAAATGCTTCTTCATTACTATATAAACACATTTCAATTTGCCTAAATAATTTTGGTGTTTTTTTTTTCATTTTTACTTGTAGTAGATGAGTATGGGATATGAGCTCAAGATGATTAGAGGAAAAGTGAGAAGTAAAAATTCTTTAAGTGGAAGAGGGGACATTATTTGAAAATAGACTAGAACTTTCAAATTTTAAAATTAAATGTTTTTATGATTAATATCCCCAAATATATTGATGCTGAATTCTTATAATGTGCTGTAATTATTCTGTTTAATCCAGAGGGTATATTATATCACTGTGGGGTGGTAAACAGAAATGGACTTTCCTGAGAAGAGGCCCATCCTGGTATACCAAGTGAGCTTGGAGAAGTCTATGTTCAGGACATAGGCACTAACTTCTTTCCTGAAGACTTCCTTTATATTGCCCTTAATAGAAATTTAGACATTGGGACTGGAGCAAGTGGCTTGGTGTTTTACAGCACTTGCCCGGCACGTGCAAATACACGTGTTCAAACCCCAGCACCAAGTATACAATGAAGTGTCAAAATCAACAAAAGCCATGTGAAAAACTCAATAAAAAAAATTGATTCTCTCTGTCTCTCTCTCTTTTTCACTTTCCTTCTCTCTCTCTCTCTCTCTCAAAAGAAGAAAGAAAGAAAAGAAGTCTCAACATTGTTCCATAATCCTTGTGTTGGACATGAACTTGGTCCTAGCAAGAAGAGATTCAGTTAGAGCTGGACAGAATCAACACACTGGGTAGTGGGCTATGGAAGGAGAATATTTTAGAACTCAGGTCATAAATACCTGTTACCAATGAATATTCAGGGAAGTCTTATTAAAAACTGCACTCCAATCTTACCTCTGCTATAGAGACATATGGCGAAGGCCCGCTCCATGCAATTGATGCAATAGAAAAGAGATGAAGAAAAAATGGAGAAAAAGGAGCCAACAAATTGTTACATCCTGAAGAATGCCATCAGTCACATACAACCAGAGTTGGATCCAGAAGTCACAGAAACCGTGGCATGTGGCCAGAGACACACTAGAAAAAAGAATTACTTCTGTGAAACAATTAGGAAGCTATACAGAAGGAATTCATGGGGGACTCTGAACACTCTGAAGGATTACTAGTAGGAAAACTCTCACTCCATAGACTATTTTTCAAAAATGTTTTGGAAAATGTCTATGTTATTTTTTTATCACAGTAAATAAGTAACTAGACTGATGGCTGATGTTTATGAGAAAACAAATCTATATTTGTGGATGAATTTCCAAGGGATCAGAAATAATTGGTCTGTGAATAGATATTTTAGCTTCATGCTGGTTAGAGATAATAGATATAACTGCTATGTAAGGAAAGTGCAGTTTTTGTAAGATTCTTTGTGTCCTCTTTAGCTGAACACAATTCTAAATGAATAACACTGGACTCTTCTAAAGATCACTTCAGTTATATAAATGGATAAAGTAATCTGTTGGAAATATTGACACAGAAATAAAATCATTTCTACTTATTGGAAATATAACCTTTCATAGTGGCAAAGTTTGTCATTACACCTTTTGTAAAGTTATGCTATTATTCATGGATTTAAATATCATGATCTATCTCATATGAATTATACCAATGTTTCAGACTAAACTTCAGTTATATGCTATAAAAGAGTGTCCTCTTTCAGATTAAATGCAAAAGTGCCCAAAATCCACTTTTAGTCACAGACAGTTTACAGCATGAATAAGTCAATGTAGGGTTCTGTAAGGTTGGACTAGTAATTATAAAGGAATCTACTTGACCTTGGAAAAGGAGTGGAGTAAGTTTTTGTGACACATAAATTTAAAATGTAAACAGACCCCTTATTCAAAATTTGATCCCACAGAAAGCTCCTATTATTAAGGACTTTGGGATACTATGTTTAATCATACTGGAACCAAACATAATATAGTGCTCTTTGTTTAGTGTTTTTAGAAGGAGCTTTCATTGCATGGAATCTGAAAGCTAAGAATTATAAACTTCAAGGTTGTGAACTCATAGATTGAACAAACCTGTTTTAGTTTATCATTGAGAAAGTTGGATATTCTGCTTGAAGTAAAAAAGTATGCCAGCAAAGGCCTGGCAGTTATGAGCATTTTTCTGTAGCAGTTGAGTCTTGGCTTTAGAATTGAGACTATTTGGAAGTGGTCAATGGAATGCCGATAAATGACATACTGTTCTCTGAATCAAATGTTTTCCATTTGATGTGAAAAAGAATGAATAATGCCTTTGGGACCAAATAAGGATATGGGTTTTACAAGCTGTTGAAATATATAGAATTGAAGAGAGAGAATGTATATAGTGCTAACAAAAAATGTAAGTTTCTTCTGTTTTGTTTTGTTTTTAAATTTTTACTATCTTTTATATGTTTTTATTTACTTTTTTATGTGGTACTAAGGATGGAACCTAGTGCCTCCCACATGCTACACAAGGATTCTGTCACTGAGATACAACTGCAGGAGGAATATAGGTTTTTGAGTAAATAATTTGACTATATCATCTTTGTTGCAGGATTTTCAAATGTATATTATTGCGTTTAATACTCTATTATGTCAATTGTAAAATTGCTATGTCAGAGATAAATAATATTGATGAAAGATCTTACAAAAGTAATCTGTACACCACAACATAAACGTTTTTCTGATTATTCATGAATGCTTTATTCATATTTATAATGGTGCATTTGAAATCCAGCAAGATTAATGCCAGGATAATTTAATTCATACTAATAGGTATTTTCAGCATTTCATTTTGAAGAGATTGAATATTATTAGGAAGTGTAACAATCATGTTTTCTGTCTTTGGGACTGGAATTCACTCAACATATAGTTATCAAATGCTTACTATGAATCACATCTGGGAAATGAGAATGTTTAATTCAGATTTCACTAAGTGCTGTAATGAGCTATGTGAAGTGTGCCTTTGAGTTTCATTATAGTAAATTGAAAAGACATTTGTCTATCAAATGTTCAGAAATAATTCTTGGTATTGGCATGGTGTACAGGAAATAAAAATCATTGTACCATACTGGTAGGAGTGTAAATTGCAGTGAAATTTGGAAACATATAAGGAAATCTTTATTGTTTTTCCCTTCCTGAACAGTCTTTTCTTTCTTAAAAATTTGTTCTGAACAATAATAAGAACCATATACATACTTATATACAAAGTATGTCAAATAATTATTTTATGGTATTATCTGAAAAATGAGTACCCCAAATATCTAATAATAGGGTACTAGAAAATGTATTTTAACAACATTTAAGGCATATGAAGGAGAAAATAATTATAAGCTGTTTTACATTTTAATCTAGAAATTGTTAGGAAACTATTTGTATATACATAAATAAATACATTTATAGGTATATATATACATATGCATATATGTATATGTGTATATATTATATGTATACTGAAAACCTTTAAAATTTAGAAGTATAAATAAAAATTGCTAACATTACTTATGAGTACTATTTAAAAGCTTATTTCTTACAAGGTACTTAGAGTATTTTCCTAGTAACCAAATGCTCCAAAATGAGTTTTTGTTGTTTTAAAAATTACATTAAATGTTTTATGAAATAATAAATAGGAAATTTAAATTATGCCATTCAAATTTAAAAGTGATTTGATTATTGAACTTTATGCCATAATAATGAAGAACATTTTTTTGTGAATTTACTGCTGACAAATATCTTCTTTGTTAAAATTTCATAGAGCAGACCATTTATCTTTGCAACAACCCTGTAGAGAATGACATGGTCTTCTTTATTTTGAAATTAAGAAATTTGAAATTTTGATATCTTAATTGTGTAAGTTTATCTGACTTAAAGATTATTATTTTAATTTTTTTCTTGTATATTTTTTCAGCTCATTAATATTTAAGTAACATTTTCAACCTCCTAAGTAGGAACAGAAATTAACCAGTTGCTTATGGATAAATAACTAAAAAACATACAATGACTCACACAAAATAGGACTTTATCTTTATGTGAAAATCAAGATAGTTGGTTCATAAAAATGTCTGAGGTCTTGTTTCCCTCGTTCTCCATGTTCTGAAATCTGTGGATGTGGCTCTTATTTCCAAGGATAAAGATGTCTACAACCCAGCCCACCAGAAGGGCGACATGGAAGTAGAGGGCATGTATTCTGATCAGATATGGAAAGCAAAAACTGGCAGACACTGTACCAATTTGCATGTTATTGGCCTGGTCTGTGTGAAATGGTCAAACTTCGTTTCCAAGAGAGGCTGGAGAATCACAGCTAAAAGCCAGAGTCAAATAAAAATCATGAAAGAAAAAGTACACATTGGAAACAACTATCTCTGCCAAACACAAAGATTCTGG
>PVKS010018942.1:0-39245 GCA_004027875.1 Aplodontia rufa
AAAAAAAAAAAAGAAAGAAAGAAAAAAGGAATCACCTATCACAGGGGCTATATCCCTCCAGACCTACTGGATAGAAATGGCCAATGAAATTTCTATGGGGTCAAAATGAAGCTAGTCTCCCCTGAGATCACATTCTTGCTTCCCTGTCTTCCACTATCCTAAGATTGCTCTGTATCATGAGATCATGCTCTGTTTATAAAGAACACCAACCAAAAGTGTAAAAATCCAATATTCTATTTTGAATTATATATTCTTTTCTTCTTTAAACTAACCCCTTAATTATCACCTACAAAGTACTGTTTTAATCAGTAGAAGCATGTCCACCAAATGACTTCATTTCCTTTCAACCAACTAAGGAATATCCTTCCTCAGGGCATTTGCACTTGCTATTTCTATAGTCTGAAATCCTTTTTCTAGCACTTTTGTGAATTAATCTTTCATGTTTGAGTTTTAGTCTAACATTTTGTCATAGAGACCTTTATGAATACTTTATCTGCATTTGCTTTCTACATTCCCTTCCTCAATACCATAATCCTGTTACATTACTATTTTGTAGTTTCCAGAGAATTCACTACTATTGGAAATTATCTTACTTATATACTTGTTTATTCATTATCTTATATTCATGCTCATATTGGTTTTGAAATTAATAACAAACTTATTGGTTTATGTTTTTGAGATATTATTTTTATAGCTGCAGGCACATATCATCTTTACTAAAATTAGAACATCAATCTAGGTATCATTATTTAGAAATTTTATAATCAAGGGAAAGAAAAAGTGAGGATAGATGAATGTGTTGGTTCTCTATTGCCCCAAATTTAGCAGCACAAAACAAAAACTATTTACTTTCTCACAGTTTCTGGGGTTCCAAAATCTAGACACTTACTTGGTGGTTCTTCCTGGGGTCACTCATAAAGTTGTAACCAAGTGGGTGGTTGGAGCAGTAGTCATCTCAAGATTCATTGGGTCTCCTGAGTATTTTCCCAAAAGAGCTACATTTGGAGTATTACAGAGATACAGCTTCATCAATGTTTTTAGCAGCTCAATTTTTTATAGCTAAACTATGGAACCAACCCAGATGCCCCTCACTGGATGAGTGGATTCAAAAATTGAGTTTATATATACAATGGAATTCTACTTAGCTGTGAGAGAGAATGATATCATGGCATTTGCAGCCAAATGGATGGAGATGGAAATAATTATGCTGAGTGAAATATCACAAACTCAGAGAATCAAGGGCTAAATATTTTCTCTCATATGTGGAAGCTAGAATACAACCAGAAACAGGCTGAAAATTGGCTAAGCTAATAATAACTTCAATATGAGTGAATTATTACATGAGCAAGGGGAACCTTGCCCATAATGCTGGGGTACGAAGGCAGGGGAGCTTGGGAAGTGGGATAGAAGGGACATCAAGGCAACTGGAGGGAGGGAGTAGGGGTGTTACCAACACAGTGGAGAACCTTCGACTTCTATGAGAAGCCCAAATAACATGGGGGTAAAATGGGGGGAAACATGGATTGGGGGAAACCCAAAGGGGGGAGACAATGGACTGGCATCAGCGTCGGCTTGATCTGTCATTATGCATATGTTCATAATTCTGTAGCAAGAATTACCTCCTAATTGTAAAACTATGTTGAATGAGAAAAAAAAAAAAGATTCAGTTGGGGAGCCTTCATTAAAAGTGATTTGGCATAGTGGCATGTCTCAGTTCCTCATTGTGTGGACCTATCCAAAGTTTGCCTGAGTGTTGATGACACTGATTTCCTCCCAAAATTAGTGATTTGAGAAAGAGAGAACTGTAACAACCTAGAAGTAAATAATGTTATTATACTCTAATATTGCAAGTTACATTCCATCATCTCTGTATATTGTATAGCCACAAGAACATCAGTAAGTCCAGCACGGACTCAAAGGGAATAGAATTAAGTAGTACATTTTACAACAAGGATTATCAAGGAATTTGTGGACATTTCTTAAAATTACTACAACTAGGTACAGTGGGGCTGTAGTCCCAGCTACTTCGTAGACTGTGATGGGATTATCAAGTGTCCTCATGAGTTTGAGACCAGCCTGGGCAGCACAGAAAGAAATAATTTCAAAACAAATCAGAAAGAGAAAAAAGTTTGCAAATTAATTTACTACAGTGAGCTATGCATGGTTATTTGTGAAAAAAATTTTAACAATGATTTAGGCAAAGCATTCCAAGAATTCATAGGTGTCATGGAGGAACAAGTTAAGTTGAAGAGGTAAGTAAATTTTTCCATGAAGAACTGGTCATTGATACTTAATGATAATTGAATATTTGTGGAAAATCACTTTAGACAGAAGAATCAGGATTAGAAAATACATAAAACTACACAATTTTATCACAGGGTGAGAAATAGTTTGGCCAGGATGGGGAGGAATATTAGAATTGGTAACCTGGTGCTGAAGGAAGAAAGTCACTGACTTCTGAACTCCAATGATTTATAGATGGCCAGAAAAGAAAAAAAAATCTCTTCAAATATTCAGGGCTTAATCAGTATAGCACTGTTTGCTCTAAGAGAAAGTAAAGCAGCAGCTGTGTGAGATGTGATTCAAGATTTCATCCAGCTGTCTATTTCCCAGTATCCTTACAGCATAGATAATGCTAGAGTAGAAGACATTGTCCTTCCTTCCAGCAGGACAGTGTCTGCACTTTCCCATGGGGCTCACACCTTAGCTAAGATTGGACCCAGTTACATTTCAAGGAGTTGCTCATTTTTGGCTACTACATCTCAGTTAAGTGCTTTATTAAAGTACATATATTTGGATAATCTTCAGTAGTGGCTATGCTAATACATAAAACCAGGCTAATAGGTTATTAGATAAGCACACAGCTAAATCCAGGCATGGGGTATTAGATACGGGAGCAAAGTAAGTCACTGAAAATTTTGAAACTGATTAATCATATCAAAAGTCAAATTAATTTATCTACCAGATTGAACCTTTGTTTAAACCTCATTAATGGCAACCCTGGAGGACAAAAAAAATAAAAATAAAACAACAACAACAACAAAGAAAAACAAAGGCTGGCCAATAAAGTTTAGAATTCTCAAAATTAATTTTAAATATTCTCCCATTTTGGAAGGGGAAAAAGGATTATTAAAATCAGTGTTGGTATACAAGTAATTATAATTGAAAAATTAAATTCCTGAGACCTTTCATAGTATAGAAACCTTCAATATTTGGCATGTTATTGGATCCCTCACCATAGCATGATAAAGGATGAAACTGGGACATGCTTTGCTAGCAGGAGTAAGAAAACCTCTAATTTTTGTAATGTCCAAGCAGGGAACATATGGGTCACTGTGTTGGATTCTTTACCTGTTTGTGTAATACACAGGCAGGAAAGGCAGTTTCAAAAATTATGTAATCATTTTTTTAGAATTGAGGATGACATAACTGTTTTATGATTTTACAAATGTAATAAAATATAGAAATTATCTAGAGGGAAATGCCACCTTGATTTTCAATTAGTTTAACCAAACAGTATAAACATGATTAGTCACAATAAGTTGAGCAATTGCAATCATTATTCATATACTACTTTGGGGAACATTTGTGCTTTTTCTATTTTGGATAAATAACCATGGCATAAAAGACAGCAGGTCTTTTTTTATTCCTGTGCTAGTTAAACTTGTCAATTCTTCTGCATAGTTCAAGCTGTACGTTTTAAAGAAGGATGTAAATGTTAATAAAAGTAAAAGAATTTGGGGTAAAGAAGAAAATATGTGCTTATATTTAATAAAATTAGGTGAAGTGTTCATTTAGCAAATATCTGCTGATTCTTAGTGCTAATCGAGAATGACTTGCAGCACACTCATCATGAATTCCTGATGCTGACTGGTCACAGTTGGTCCCTAAAGGTTATTGTTCAGTCCATAATAATCTGTACACATATTCCAAGGAGACCCTATTTTCCCACACTTAAAAGATAAATTACTATTGGATTTATTTGTGTTTCTTTTTCTCAGTCACTTATGTTTGAACTAATAGTTCTCATCATTAACTTTTGGGAAGCAATAATTAACCCAGGGCTCTGACATCCTCGCAGGGGTTTCCTCACTATGCCGTATCTCTCTTCTTACCCACACACTGCATTTTTATCCTTCTTGTTTTGCTGAGTTTCTTTAACAAATTACTCATCAGTTTTTTTTAACCACATTGCTCAAGAAATCAGTCAGTTCTGTTTAAATGGCTCCACCAGTTGAATGCAAATGTACAGTTTTAAATTTCACAGGTTCTATTTTAAAAAGATGAAGTGTTAACTTCCTGAGGAGGGAAACAATACTCGAGAAGGTATATAGAAAGAATGATAAGTCATTACCTAGCCTTTGAACATACACCCCAAATATGTTCCATATAGGTAGTTGCTCCTTTATCCATTTTGTCATTCTCATAATTGCTTTAAAAATTTTAGTTCATATATCATATCAATCTCTAAAATGAGGCAATCATCTTAGTGATATCTTACCTTTAATTTTCTATTATTTTTTACACAGCATATTCTGTATCCCTCTTAGAAATATCACACACATTTGTAGAAATGTCTTCTAGTAAAACCATCTTATTTAAAAGGAAGGCAAAGTCATAGACATTACCTAACCCATCTAAGTCATTTGGACATTCAGCCCCATAATAGGAACTCAGTCCCAGGTCTCTGCTTTCATTTCAACATAGTCCTAACAATATCTGCTAAGTTCCAAATATTGCTCAACAATCTGAAGAACTCATTTTATGTGCTTGTATGAAAATGTGAATTGAAAATAGTGCTATGAACAAAACTTTGTCTCCCCAAAAATTTATACAGTGAAGTCCTTACCCATGAGATGATGGTGTTTGGAGATGGGGTATTTGAAAGACTATTAGGGATAGATGAACTCGTGAGGTTAGGGCTCTTTTCATGAGATTAGTAACTATGTAAGAAGATGAAAGAGAAATTGCTCTCTTTCTACCATGATAGGACCCAGGGAGAAGGTGGCTATGTGTAAACCCCAGACAGCACCCTCATCAGAAGTTACATCTGCTGGCACATGAATCTTGGATTTTATAGTTTCCAGAACTGTGAGAAATAAATGTTCATTTCCAAGTTGATGGTATTTTGTTATAAGAGCCCAAGTTGACTAATTCAAATAGTTATCAAATCACATCTGCATAAATTTATTAATCGAGGAATATCACCCCGTTTTGCTACCAATTTCCTCATACTTGAATCCTAAAACTATTTTATTAGACTATTTCATGCTAATTATATTAATCTATTTCTCATTTTGTTTTAATCCCTCTTATTGGAATTTTTCATTGTTTCCAGTTTTCCAGAAATGGATTATTTAATTTTATAATAAAAATTATTATAATTTTCACAGAAGTGTGTAAATAGCACTGATTCATTAGTCAGTTAAATAAACTTCACAGATACAGAAGAACCATAAAAATCAAACTTAGCTTATTTACTAATTTAATTAGGAAAGTTATTCCAGTTCTATAAAATTCAGAAGCTCATGTCCAGAAGATACATTATCCTTTGCAAAAATCAAACAAATGGTGTCTTTAGTTAAAAAACAAATGGATGTTCACAAATTTGGAAAAGTCCTCAGAACAACTAAATGTAAAATGTTATAATATTTCTTACCATTATTATTAATATTTTATCAATTCCTAATATAATTGAATTATTGTTTCATTGTGAAAATCACAAGCTCATATTCATGAAAATAAGGAGTACCCATTAAAGGTTTGGTCCATTAAATCAAATAGTGAGATGGAATTTGGGATTCAAGATGGGATTTTATGTCCTTAGCAGGAAACTGTGAAGAGAGATCTGTTTGTCCTACAGATCTGGAAAAGTGGACCCAAAGCTGCCTGTCAGAGTTGTCCTACTTTGGACCAAATAACCCACCCTTTTTATCTTCACCTTGTTCAATAACAGGATGGGGGCTGCTCTGGGAACAGCAAAGCAGCTCTCTGGGATAAAGTGCATCCTAGAAGTGATGCCTGCTCAGGATGTCTGCTGACTGCACTCCCCAGAGAGGAGCAGGAGCCAGTTGGCATATTTCAGGTTTTAGGAAAACACCTGGCTAATTAAGATTACTCACTACCATTACTCTGTGGGTAAATGCAAGTACTATACACCTTGAATGATGTTCTCTGTCAGAATACCTAACAAAACACAACACATTGAGCCCGTTGAGGCCTTTGAGACACATCTAGGAACTAGCTATGTCATGTCTACACCCAATCAGTCAGCCCAAGAAGGTCACCACATGCAGCAGTTCAAGAAGCTGATTTGCACTATGTAAAACCATAAGTCCATGTGCTTATCTGGTGGTCCCAGCTTTTGTTCCACTGATTCCCTTTTTTTCCCACATTTTAACCTGCTATGGATTACACAGGGATGAAATCTCAATACCCAAGAGCTATCTATCTCTTGCTTTGGAAATAGCACCCAGGTTATGGATCTCTTCTCTAGACACATCAGAGGAACTCTTTGGAGTATTTTAATCCTAAAATATTTCAAGGAATACTTAAATTTAGTAAAGATGTTGACAAATTTAAGGTACCATTTGCCGTTTTTTCTTTTTAACAGAACCAAAACTTTTATCCCCAATTCTCCTTTAATAAAAGATCAGTCAAACTCTGGTCCTTTCTCTTATTCTGCTTAATTAATTCTTGGAAGGTGGAGTGATTTATGGAGCTTATAAATTTGAAACACAGGTAGGGATACATGTCTCTACTCATTTCTTTTCCCTCTTGTAGGGAAGATACCCATTGAAGGTTTGAATTCTGCCCTGGTCTTGTAAGATGGGCCTTCCACACGCTACTGCCTTTGAACTCAGGGTAAAAAGCAGCCATGCTGCAAATACCAACCGTGTCCTAAAGCTGGCCTCTATTCATAATAAAAGAGGCATTTGATATTAATCTTTGTTCTTCCTACAGAATTTTACCATTTTAATCTCCAACATGAAAGACAATAGTCTGTCTTCCTCAGAAAATCTCAGTACCATTAATAAAATAGGCAAGCCAAAATTGTCATCCTTCTCAAAACAATGAGTTAAATTGCTTTTCATATAAACGAAAGATTAAAAAAATTAACAAGTGAATTTGAAGAGAAAATTCTGCTTTGACTTTAAAATAATAAAAATTCCTGTAGCAGTCTGACAGCAACAAAACACAACATATGATTTAAACAACTGAAATTCTCATCCGCCATGCCAAATATTATTCCTCTTTCAAATTTCCTTTTTGTTTATTTATTCAAGAAAATCTTTTTAAAAGTTGGACAAGTGCTGCTTGTCCTGGCATAACCAGAAATGTTGAATAATAAATCAATGAATTGGGACTCTATATTGAAGACAATAAGCACAGTTTGTCTTAAATGTTTGCCCCATAGCCAGGCTCACTTTGGGCCAGCATGTGAAAGATTTTGTGATTAGGTCCCAAAGCACAAAAATACCAATTAATTATGATGATTAGCTATGTCTTCATTAGTGGTCTATAAATAAATCATGCAAAGCATTATGCAGTCAGTTACCCTGGAAAAATATTCCTCTAGAAGGCTGTGAAACAGCTTAATTAATTATAAATGCTCTGCAGCTTATCACATATTATATTTTGAAATGTTAAAGCATACATATATACACATGTTATGTATGTGCGGAGGTATTTGTCAGACTGTTTCTGATTTCTTTATGCTATTTAGCACTAAAATGCTTTCCAGAATTGAGATGGAATTTTGTTAGAAATCTGTATTTATTGTTAAAAGTAGAAGTGTGACTTAGAATGCTTATATTTCCAATTCCTCTCATGTTTTCAGATGACAGCCTGTTTCTCTTTGATATTTAACTTCTGTGCTTCCAGAAATGCTTTATGAATGTACTGTTCTCCTCTTCACACCACCTTCCCTCTCTGCCTTAAGTAAATTTCCCTCATTTATTCAAAAGAATTTCTTTTTAAAAGTGTGACTGTTAAACATTTTTACTTGTGCTCATAATTAACATATTATTGCAAGATATCCTCCATTCACTTCCCTAGATCCCCCACCACAAACACTGGACCCCCAGGAGACTGACCTGTATGAACTGCAAAAAGTGCTTCCCTTGCCCTCCAGTTTCCAGGTGAGCCTGGCCAAACAGGACAGAAGTAGGTAGGGGGATTTATTTCCCTAGCTCCTTTTATACAGGTTGAATGTGTAGCTTTGCAAAAGATAACAGCTCATGACAAGCGATTCTTTTCAAATGGATCCCAATAGGTTTTTGTCCTTTCAGATCTAATGGTGATAACAGGTCTCTCCTTCTTAACTGGCCCAAGGGTACTGCATCATATCTTTTGATTTCTCCATACACTAGACTAGCTTTTGCAGCAAGTCTTTTTATTAAATTCATCTCAAATTACCCAACTCGAGTCCTTAACCTGCTGGTTCTGATACATGAATTTTCTTGTAAATTATTTATAAGGTACAAAAAGAGAGTAAAATATGAATATCCTTACTATGTCTTTTGACTGTGAAAACTGAAAATATAAGCGAAATTAACTTAATCATATGGAATTTTCTTGTTCTCTGGGTCAATCTAACACATGCAATAACATAAGCAGAACCATGGACTATTTCTAACTACTTATGGGTTAAACTTGCCCACCCAGAAGTTCACAATCTCATCAGACAAAATTGTGATAATAGGAAGGCGTATCTAAAGAATATAACTACCCTCTTCAGGCTCAGGGTACAAGAATAGAAGCATAGATATGGAGCTTTGCAGTGAAGCTCAGACCTGAGGGAAGAGGGCAGTGCTTCACCCATGCTGGTGTCTCTTACCTCAAGATAGCAGAACTCAGACCTTTGAGGAAGGATGCTGAGACAGAGCAGCAAGTAAATCCCGAAGGGATACATTGAGGTTGGTTCTGTAAATATTGAAAAACTCTAAACCTTTCCAACCTTGCTGTTTCCTGCAGTGTTTTCTGCTGATCAAAATCAACTAGAAGGCAATTGATAAAGTTGACATGGACATTTTTTATTTTCAGTCCAACATCACAGAACAGAGCTTAGGAAAAAGAATTTGAGTTGAGAAGTACAAATTTTATGATTGACATAAGTTAATGGCTAAAATATCAATCACAATTATTGATTAAAAACTGAATATAGTGTTTATACATCACACCAAACTCTGAAATTAGCCTGTCTTAACATCAGAATAGTTTTAGTTCTATTTCTGACAGGAAATTTAAAATGAGAAAGAAAACATTTAAAATATAAATAGTTCCTTTTTGGAAGAAATTATGAAAAGTATCATAATGATGAATAAAGCATTCAGTTCACAACAGTATGATTTGACACATTTCAGGTTGTAGAAACTTCCTAGGATAAAAACATTTTTAAAAATTCATCAAATGACCACCAAATATATGACACAATACTGTATTATAGTTTCAGACTTACTACTTTTGAAAATATCATTGAATGCTACTAAGGACAATCCTGTTGGTTGTATTTACAAAAAACCTTTTTTCACCATGAGCACATTGTTCATTAAATATACTATGAGATTTCTATATAAAAAAAATGATGGAGAAGATAAGGTTCTCTTGTCTACCTAACTGTTGTGAATCTGCTCTGCTGGAAAAGCCAAGTATGTAGCATTGATATTCTTCATGTTCTGAGACTGTTTAAAGAAATGCTTCCATGTTTCTATGCCCCCCCTACAAATTATTGTCATTAATCCCCAGTTCAGTTCCATTGGGATACATTATTATCTATTCAGACCAACTACCACTTCCACAAATATTGATAGGTTTTTATTGTCGGCAGTGTGGTAGTATTAGCAAGTTCCATATTATGTAATGGCACAATAGAAAACTAGACTTCCTGTGACATTACTTTGTCTATGAGCTCCACAAGTGATCTGTTAGGACATACAGAAATAAAATCCTTCCAATGGTCAAAATATGATAATGTCTGTTTAATGCCTCTGCCTAAGCATCTCTACAAGACTCATTTCCATTGACATGGTGAGCTCTTACCCTGGTGAGTAATTACAAGTACCTTAGGGAAGTGTATAAGGAACTTTCTTAGTTCGTACTTCAGTGTCAATTAACTATCAATGGGAGTTAACATTCAGGTTCCGGTATATTCTTTCCTGACCAATTTTTTTTTTTATGCTACACAAGGAAAAGCTCTGAATTCAGAGTCTCATTTTGTTTTGTGTGAGCTCAGTCCCTGCAGCAACCAAAGATGAGAGAATCTTTTATCTTGATCCCAGAAACTCCCTAGATTTCAATCTGTGCTATGAGCCTAGAATTCAAGGATTTTAACTTGTCATTCTCTTTCTTTAAGCTGCCCATTGATGTTCAAAACAGTTGCCTTTCTCTAAGCCCATAAATTCCTCATGTACATCCTACTCTTCTCTGATAGGGGCAACTCAATTCCCAAAGTCGTCCCTGCAAATGAGTACTTCATGCCAGGTGACCACAGGCAATGATTTGATTAGTTTTTGCACTGTCTCTGAATTCCCATTTTGGCATTTAAGCAAGATTTTGACTAGTTTCTTACCCAGCTATGCCAAATAAACCATTGACATTCCCTACATTTCCTTACAGGTATCTGGTGCACCCCATTCCCTAGTAACAAATTGTTCTCAGTTAGGGATCTTGGATGTGAGCAGCAAAATCAGCACAAGCTAATAAAAGGAGAAAGCAAATTTGTGGAAAGAATGCCACAGAATTTACTGGCAGGATGGGGTACCTAGTAGGAAAATGGCAGAAAACAACAGAAGCTTTGTAGAAGGAACCACAGCCAAGATGGTGCTGTAGAAATGCTGCAATCTGATGCCCACTGGTACTTCCAGTGCCATTCCCCGGCTCTGCCGATGGAGATTGCCATTGCTACATGTGAAAGAAAATGTAAAATTGTGGATCACGAAAACATAAACCCAAACACACAGTATTGGTGAGCATGCTAAAGAATGCAAAACAAACAGAAGAGAAACAGAAATTCATCTGTGTCAGTGCTACACAGGAATGCTATAGAGGAATTCAATATTTGAAATTTAAGGAGAGAGTTTTAATAGACATTTGATTATGGTGTCACCTTCATCCAATATCTTCCAACACAGAAAATAAACTGTTGCATGATATTGGGGAAGTTCCTTGTCCTTACTGTGACTGGTTTACTTTCTCTACAATGCAGGTAAAACTAATACCACATCATGAAAATGTTATGGGTTAGAAATGAGTTCATACACACAAAATGGATTAGTTACATGGTAAGAACTTTACTGGTTACTAGTAGAATTGAGGTTAAAACAACAGCCCAGCCATTTGAAGAAAACAAATACAATCACACAAGCACAACAGAAGGGAACATTTTCACAATTGCTACTGCAATTACTTTTAAATCTGGCATGGGAACAACCCTGACATTTAGTAGGAGTCTCCCACTTCTTGTCCTGTACCAAGGTACTAAACAAGCTAAATCATAATAATTGCCAATATATTTTATCACAGATATGTAAAGGGAAAAGTCTGGAAACAGTTTGATAATTTTTGAAACACACACACATAAACATTATGAACTGAAACTTTGCTTGAAGTAAGTTGAAAATAAATTACTTTGGTGTGATGTAATGTAAATATGTTATATACATTATTGAGATTTCCAGTGCAACACAACATTTTACTAAAACAATGGTTTCTAGATGATAAAATCAATGGCTTTCCTGAATTGAAGGCCATTTCTATGCTTAAAAATATCCCTTCTGGATGCTGGAGCGGTGGCTCAGATGTTATGGCGTTTGCCTTGCATGCGCAGGAACGTGGGTTTAAACCTCAGCACCATGTACACAATGAAGTGTCTGAGCAACGAAAGTCTATGAAAAACTAAATAAAATTGATTATGTCTCTCTCTCTCTCTCTCTCTCTCTCACTGTCCTTCTCTCTTAAAAAAAATCCCTTCTGTATCAGAATGAAAGAATGAATGAACCTAGATATGTTGTGGTAAAATACGTGTTTCAAGGATTAAAAACAATATCAGATGTTGGGAGATGGGGAAAATTTGTAAATAAAAATAAAGGATCATCAGAATTCAAAAAAATGAAATTTCTATCCACCAGAGCTTTAATTTCTGGAAGAAAAGAATTGCTTCCAAACATTAGTTGAGAAGACTGAGAACTAAAAATACAATAAGCAACTTATTTTCATTTAAAAAAGAAAAAAAAATACTCTGAATGTATATTATTTTCATTCTTCTATCTCTTTCCTCTCTCTATATATATCCATATATTTAATAATTTTTCTTTGTTGGCCAGTGGAAAATATGAAAAAAACTAAAGAATTTTAATACTGTTTTGAGTATTAAAACACATGCTAATTAGATAGGAATATAAATATTTGAAAATATATAAAAATTACACATTATTAAAATTTCTTAAAATAAAAAATCTTAATGTAGTTGTTAATACTTAATTAAATTAAACTGGGCTTATAAACTATGATGAGTTGAGTAATCGGTGAGGAGAAATATATCAATTAGTTCTCTTAGAAGACCTCTGTCTTAGTCCACTTTTTCTCACTGTGAGCAAAATATCTGAAAAGAACAATTTAAAGGAGGAAAAATTATTTTGTTTCATGGTTTCAGAGTTCAGTCCATGACTGGCCAACTCCATTGTTCGGAGGATGAGGTGAGGCAGCACATTATGATGGAAAGGCATGGCAGAGGAAAAATGCTCAGCTTTTGGCATTGGGGAAGCAGAAAGAAAGAACGCACACTGGGAGGAGCCTGGGACAAGATATAATTTGCAAGGGCTCACCCGTACCTTTGTGCCAGTGACCCACTACCTCCATCCCTATGTCACCTTCCTACAGTTACTGCTCAGATGTCCATTCAAATTATTAGTCCATCAAATGGATTAATCCACTGATAAGGTTATAGCTCTCATTATTGCCATTTCTGAACCTTACCGTACTGTTGCCTGTGCTTCCAAAACATGCGTTTTATGGCAGATATTTCTAGATTCAAACCATAACAATCTCAAATGGTGGAATTAGTTTATCAGACAGAGTCTGAGGAACACCCACTGGATAGTTCATGCAGAGGAAGGAAATTTAGCAAAGGATACTGAGATGGGGCAGAGAGAAAAGGGAAGAGGATGACAAGCTGGAAGCCTAGGGAAAGGGGTATGACACTGCCTAAAAGATGAGAGATCAAATAAGAACACAGACAAAAGCTGTGCACCTGTTCAATGACATTATTGATCTTACTAAAGTAGAAGTAGATAATAGACTGTAGAATCTGGGTAGAGGAATAGATATGCTTTCAAGAACTTAAGTTCTGAAGAGGAAGAGAGAGAGTGTGCTTAATAAAAAGTGGTTAAGTTTGAGAGTGTTTATATATTTGTTCTGAAAACAAAAGAGAATTATCTGCCCCTGTATGAAACAGTACTGGAATCAGACTGTGCTTATATAAAACAATACTGGAAACAAGGAATAACTTAGACATTTGTTCCTATAAGCTCTGACTCTGCACCAATTAAAATAATTTACATGTTAACACTAACACCTTACACAATTGACTTGTGTTATTCAGCAATCCAACCCTAAATTCTGCCCACTTCCAAACAATTGTCTACCTTGAGAACTCACTGAAGCATCACTGAGCCCAAGCAATAAAAGTTTACAAATGCATCACCTAACTTTCTTCTCTGGGACATTGTAAGGATTTTGTATTGTGTCTCTCTTACAAAAGGGAATACTTACTGTTTCATAAACTTAGCTTATTTTGATCAATAAGTTTTTCCTGTATCTTTAAAGCTGTCAACAGATCACAATTTATTCAAACTAGGGATTTGAATGTGTTTAAAGATGAGAGGGAGATTCAGAGGTAACATAGTATATTCAGCCTAAAGTTGGAGAAAAATTTCTACAGGGGAACAGGAGCGAAAATGGGATGCAAATTTAACAAATCAGATACAACAGGATTAGAAAGGGAACACGGGAGTCAAGAAGTCAAGGTCACATAATTGCCTCTGAGATACAAAGTCAAGACTCCACTTGGGCCCAAACCATGACACTGGTGACCCAACAGTAGAACATGGACTTTGACTTCTACAAATAGGCACTCCTACTTTTCTATTCGTGCTGCCCCAAACAGATGGCATTGACTCCTTCCCTTCTGTTCCAGAGTGGCCTGCATCAAATTCACATCCAGAATGACAAGTACCAGGAAGTCCCAGAAATGTGTTGTTTGCTTTCCAGATTCTTCAAGGAAAGTGAGATAAAGATAAGTGGAAGGACCCAAACCAAGTACTAAGCAAAACTGATGCCTCAATGCAGAATCGTCCTTGCCTTTTAGAAACAAACCCTAATTAATAATGCATTAAAACTTGTCCAGGCTTTTGTATCACTAACTGTACAGGACACTGATCCATAATGACTTTTTATTTTGCTTTAATAGATTTAAGTATCAGCATTCTGATGCTTTCAACATAACTTGAAAGTATTTCATTTTTCAATGCTTTTGCTCATATTAAATAACATTAGACTATGCATTTATTAAAGGTATACTAAAATCTCTCCTTGGAACCAGTTTTAGTAGGCAGTGCTTTATAATTCTTTAAATTCGTCTTACAGTGGTCAGTTTATTTTATTTTATTTTACTTTTTTAAAGAGAGAGGGAGAAAGAAGAAAGAGAGAATCAATTTTATTTATTTCTTCTTCTGGCTTTTGTTTCTCAGAGACTTAGCTGTGTTTGTGGTGCTGGGATTTGAACCTGTGTCCTCCTGCATACCAGGCAAGCATTCTAACTGCTGAGTCACTGCTCCAGCATGACAAGGGTCAGTATAAATTTTTTTAAGTTCTCTGAACTGAACATAAGTTATATTTTTAAAAAGTCAATTTTAGGGGTTTGGAGCAGTGGCTCAATGGTTGGAGCACTTGCCTGCTATATATGAGAACTTGAGTTCAGTTCCCAATACCACATACAGAACTGTCATACAAACAAAAAACAGATGAATAAATAGAAATTCATTCTCTTTCACTCTTTTTAAATAAAAAAGTTAATTTTATAAAGGTTCTAAAATGTATCTTACTAGATTGTCAGTTGCATTATTTCCTCACCTGGGATTTCAAAATTTTATGTTCTCTTTCCTATAATAATCATATCATTTAATTTATTCTTGTTTCTTTAGTTATACATCTTCAATGGTTATATGTTAGTACAGTTGCCACAATTTTTTTATTAATTTATTTAGATAGAATGCTTTCACCACATTTCCACAGTAACATTTTTTCTGAAACTGTATCAATTCATTTTTTTCTTTTTAAAGAGAGAGAGAAAGAATCAATTTTATTTTTTCATCTGGATTTTGCTTTTATGACACTTAGTTGTGTATGTAGTGCAGGGAATGGAACCAGGTCCTCACACATGCCAGGCACATGTTCTACCACTGAGCAACTACTCTAGCCTCTGTGTCATCAATTCTTAAATGTTAAAAAATGATTTGTTTTCCTTCTATTGAAGTGCAATTCAACAAGATATAGAACTCTTACTTTTCTTTCCTGATGGTTAGTTTGAGTATTGCTTCATTAAATACAGGGAAAAGAGGTATGGAAGCAAGCCTGGACCTTTTTCTACTGAATAGGCTTCATTAAAATAAAGACTATTTTCCTGTCTTGTTCACTGTTTATTTTATAGCAACTTAAAGTGTGTTGAAAACAGAGTATGTGGTCAGTAAATATTACTGATGAAGGAACCTGATCTTTCTGCTTGAATGTCTGAATGACTTTCTTCTGAAGTCCAGTAGGCTCACTAGACTATGTGAGCTTGTCCAAGAGGATGGTGTTTCTTTCATGTACAATGAGAAACTTACCAGCACTGGGGCTCTCCTGCTTTCTTACCTAGTGACTAAATCCTCTATGATTGTTGAAGTCTTACTCACTACCATTTTATTTTGCTTACTTTTCTCAAATGTGTCCTCCTGGTGCTTTACTTTGCTTTTAGCAATGACCTTTCTCTTTTTGGTGTCCTTCTAAAGAAGCTTTCTTTCTTTAACAGTGTTATTTTTCTCCATTCCCCACGTTCCTCAAATATACCAGGTCATGAGTCATTCTCTTCTATTATCTTGTAAGTTGTGGTCTCAAAATTTATTGTGGCTGCATTATGAAACAGAAGAAAATGGGTGGATGAAGACAGGTCATTACTTTTGGGTTTATCTGTAGCCTTCAAAGATTATGGATATGGTACATTAATTTTGAAAACTATAAAAGCTTGGGAATGAACCTGTAAAATATGGATTACAATCAATTAGGCTACTAAAGTATCTAATGTCATCTTAGTGGGTCTATATCTTTGACTTCCTGAAGACAAGTGGAAATCTTAAGAGAATAATTTGTGACTATGTGGTGCTTGTAAAATGAAAATATTTATTAGCAGGTTATATTTGTATAAATTTATTCTCATTCAGCAATTACATTTTCACATGCACTACAGTTAACTTTTGCTTATTTATGATAAAAATACATATCCAACTGAGGTATACTATGTGAGTATGTACATATATGTATATGCAATTAAAACTGTGAAAAGCATCATTTTCGGAATGTACTACATTTCATTATGTATGACGTTGGCTCTACAGTGTTTATTTTTTCCTTTACATAAATAGGCATCGTGTTAATTTCCCCTCAATATATCTAGATTTCCCTCTGTTTCTGTAATGGGAAATAAACCAAGTGAGGAACATTAACAAATACTTCCTTTCACTTTTTGGGGGCTAACTTTTCTGGATATAATGGAATTCCAGATAGCATCAAGTTAATTTTTATTTTAGTTTAATAAGAGATTCATTCACATTAGACAATCTTCCAGAACTCACTTTAGAAGTCTAAACCGATACATAAAACAGCCTACTCAAGACCTCCATTTAAATGTCTCAAAGGCAGGTCCACTGCATTGCACAGTCACAAGCGCACACTGCTGAAAATAATTCGGATATAGTTCAACAACTGGACTTACAATTTCTCTTCCCTAACCCTGGCCCTCTTTCAGGGGGTCACATCTTAAAACTACAGTGCCTCTAAACTGCACATTGTTGGAACTCAGAAGTTATCCTTAGCAATTCTTTCTTGCCACATAATCCATATGCAATTTAGTATGCCCTTCTTCCTCTCATGACCAATCTCTACTTTCTATCTTTCATACCTTTCAGATTTCTCTGCCTTCATTGGTACTGAAAACAACTCATTTAAGCCACTATCACCTTCCATGTAAATCCTGATTCTTCTACTTTGATGCTGCGATGGATTCATTTCTCTATCTGTTCTTTACATGGCAGAGAGAAAGGAAACAAGTAACAAATTAAATCATACTAATCTCTGATTAAAGATATACACTGATTTTCTGTTGCTCTCAAGTTAAAGAATAAAAAATATTCTTCTCTTTAATGGCTATTCACCATGGTCCACATCTCTGTTTGCATTACATCTCATTTATCCTGTGTGGCAAAAGCTTTCTGTCACAATAGATATACATTTTTTTATTTTTTATAAGTGTTCTAATATCTGCTCCTTCTAGACTATAAGGTCCTTAAGAGAAATGATATCTCTGTATAGCATTATGCCTTTAGCACTCAAGATGCAATTCATAAACAATATTTATTGAATTAATAATAAATAAGTGTACACCTTTTCAGTCAATAGAATAGTGATCAACTTATTTCACCAAAACTTTAATCAGAGTCCATTTTACTTTCCTAGGGATCTGCCACATAAGAATAGAATTAAATAATGTAATTGTTCAGCAATTACTTGCTTTTATCATATAATTTATTTAAACATTTTATTAAGTGAATTGCTTTGAAAGATTAAAACGTTAATTCTGATCAATATGTGCTGAATCTCTAAGTGAATAATGATTTCTCTACATTTAATATATTTCATAAATTTTGACTATTTTAACAAGAAAATTTTTGAGAGATCTATAAACTTTCAATATTATTATTATTTTTTCTAAACAAATAGTTGAGTTACATAGCTTTAATTTTGAGATACTGATGCTCTCATTGGGATTATAATGATTGGATGAGTGTAAGACTCTGAAAACAGATATTGCATGCTGAGCCACACACTATGATATTAGATTCCACTTGAAAGCAACAGCTTGTGTTCGCAGGGGAGCTTCCTAGGTTGGGTTTGTACTCTGTGACTTAAACTTCTAGATAAAGATAACTTTTCAACATGAGACACTATAACAGAAAACTTTGTGTTATTAAAATTCTTTAAAAAATTGAGTTAATTAAATCTCATGCTGTGTCTTTCTTTCCTAATCAATTTTTAGATTTATTAAGTTATTTATTTTTTGTGGAATCCCTAGAATTAGTTTTAGGTGTTTCTCAAGGTCATTTATAGATTTTGATGGAGAACTTGGGTTGCAGGGTCAGAGAAAATTTGGTCTAAATCTTCATAATATCATCTAACAGGTTTATGAGTTCAAGAAGGTTGCATAACCTTCTGAGCCTGCATTTTCTCATCTCTGTAGTGGAGATGATAGATAATATTACATGTATCTTAAGACTGTAGTAAGAATAAAATAAGAAATTGTATATAAATGTTTATCCTAAGCCTGTATGTGTGAAAAAATCTGAAAAATATTAGGTGTTACATTACTATTTTTTTTGACAATGCAACTACTGCTAATAATTTCCCTAGAAATATTGGCAAAGGAAATCAAACTGAACCCACACTCTTAGAATCCAAAGTCAATTCCACCATATGCTCATGTCTACTCACATCTACACAAAGCTACTAAAAGAATAGTTTCAAAGTTGTGGCTCAAAATACACGATCTCCTTTGTTATATATATGTATATATATATATATGTAACATATATATATATATATATATACATATATATATATATATGACAATGCAAGGTAAGTCTTTTTCACAGGCCCACCTTTCAGAGATACTTAGCTTCTATAACACAGCTTCAAATTAGCTTAGATTGTGTTCCAAGATAGACTACACAGCAGCATGATTTGAGGCGACTGCTGTAGGTGACTTCTGAGAAAGCAAAGCCCAAATGAAATCTATTTCATTATGGCATTATACTTGTGATGCAAAAGGCGTTGCAGGGAAGACTAAGTCTTGCTGCATTAACTTCTGCATTTGTCCCCTTTTGTTCTCAGTTTCAAAGCAGACCCAGATGGGAATATCAAATAGGCAGTGTCCATCCTATATGTACACCCTGTGCGAGAGCACACAAAGATATTTATTCTAGGGAAAATAATTAAACTGTCTTTAACATCTCACACATTACATCTATGCATTTTTAAAAAGGAAAAACAAAACCTGACTGCAAAGCATAATTATAAATGATAATACTTACATTTTCATCGTATTCAAGCAATGAATAAGTCTGTCAAAAATAGGGTTTGGAATTCGTAGTTTGCTTCCATCTTATACTAATATAATTTATTTTGTTCATCTGCTAATGGGGCAGCCTTTAGATAGCTATAAGCATTAGCCTCAAATAAAAATTAAAAATCAGTATATATTACATTTCTCCTTCTGTTCCTTCTGCATATTACATTGCTCCATAAGCTCATTGGTGCTGGAACTCTATCTCTCCTTTGGCACAATTTTCCTCTGTGGTATGATGCTATGAATATTTATGGTACAATAAAAATAATATAATAATAGGCATTTCCTAAACTCATATGGCATATATCTTCAGACTGAAGCTGGGAGGGCTAAATCTGTTACCTCCCACTAGAGAAGATCTTTATGTCCTGTGAAATAGCTGTCTGTCCCAAAGACCTTCATTTCCATGTGAGTTAAATGGCTCCTGTACTGAAAAATTCTGAGAAGAATTCTTTCTTCTTCTTCCATATATAGTTTGACTATAATCATCTCTGAAACATTGCAAGATTTTTCTTATGTTGAATAGACTTCAATTGATGTCCTTATTCATCCTTCCTATGTCAACTACTACAATTCATTCTTTTATAGCCACCTTAAATCTTTAGTCTCTAAAATTCCAGGATCTAGAATACTCTGAGCAAACTATTATCTTGTTCGGTGAAGCGGGGCTGCTTTACCCTCATTCCTCCTCCATCACTTTAACTGATTGGATTTCTTTTCATTTGTACATTTAACTCAAAAGGTTTTCTCTTTTCAAATATTTTTTAAACTCTCCCAGTTCACTCTATTTCCCCAGCTTGATATGAGCTTAGCTGTGTACAATGCTCCTAATTCTAGGGTAGCATATTGAGACAGGGAAAAAAGTTAAGCAGTCAGAGTAGTTAGAATGTTTGAGTCAATCAAGGGAAAACTGGTTCTTTTTCTTTGAAGATCAATTTGACAACCCCCAATGCTAGGAAGGAGGATGTGTCAAGGTGGGTCCAGACGAAGACACTCCCTTTTGCTAAGGAAAGCACCACATTGCTTCTATTGATGCCTGTGGCTCAAGCCAAAAACCGAACTCAAGCAGAATTTCCTGTACCTATGTCCTAGGTTTTGGGGAAGGAATAGGTCAACCAATTTAAGGGAGAACATCCTATAAAATGGGCAAACTTGACTCCTTCTTCAGCTCTGTTCCATTCTACCACATTGGAGGAAGTCTGCTCATTTTTTCCCTATGCTTTCCTTTTATATTATTTTCTTAAAATAAACTCTGTCTACTATGCTTGCCTCAGCGTTCCTCTGTTTCATTCTTCATTTCTGGGGGACACAAACTAGACTTTCACCAAACCGGCATCAATATCAATCTTAAAATGGCAGCATGTCAATCTCCCAGTTATTCTCTATGATCTTCTTATCTATTCTTAATATGGTTACAACTTTTCCATTTCCTATTAATAGTTATAGGAAAAGTAGGGATTTTTTGATATTGATTATTAAAGAAATCGTAAGATTCATATCAAATGAACATCTTGGTATATGATTGAATTATATCTGAGAATCATTTAAAATTTGTAAGATTCCTTAAAAACACTTTAGCATTTATTCTGTGTGTGTGTGTGTGTGTGTGTGTGTGTGTGTGACAGAGAGAGACAGAGACAGATACTCAGAGTGCACTATAATGAATTTATATGGAGTCGTTTTTTGGGGGGGAAGTGATTCTCCCTGAGTCTCTCATACGTCTTCACATACATGAGCAGAGGCAATAGCTCTCTATTATGAACCATTTCAAGTATGTTAGTGTGGCAAAGAGTCTGAGGACATATAGCGGTTCTATCTGGAGCAAAGGACAGAGGTTTTTTGTTGCTGCTTTTGAATGTGTGGGATTTATTTTATATAATAAAAGCATATTAAGTGTATTGTTCTTTGTGTAAATATCAACTACGATCTCTACCTACTATAAAAGATTAGGTTTTCCTAACCCATGCTTCCTTTCCTGTAATGCAACATAGTCTGTGTACAGCTATTGCCTGAATCTCTTCATGCCAGCCCTTGGGAAATGGAATATGTGGAACCAGAGTCAATATAGACACTTTGAGTGTATTACTACAAATAATAAAGTCTGTTATCTCATATAAGGATCTACATTTTTCTTTTTAAGAGAGAGGGACAGAGAGTGAGAGAGAAAAAGAGAATCAATTTAGTTTTTCATATGGCTTTCATTAATCTGACACTTGGTTGTGTACGTGGTGCTGAGGTTCAAACCTGCATCCTCGTGCATGCCAGTCAAGCACCATAACTGTTGAGCCACCACTCCAGCCCCAAGGATTTGCTTTTTTTAATTAAATTTTTCTCTTCACTGAGCATTTGTGGAAAAGAGACAGCATAACTTCTTAGTAGGGTAAAATTCAAGCTCCTTAATTTTACTGAGAGATTTGGTGAAGAAAATGTTCTGCTCACACAAGCATGGTTTTCTTTAAGAGAAAGGACTGGGAAGGATTAGAGCCTGGGAAAATTAACACAAATAGAAGGAAGTTAATTTATGATCAACTGGATAATACAGGGTCCTCTACTTTGTTGTTTTGTAATAGAAAGGAATATGAGATACACTTTCAGGCCATGGACAGAGAAGTAGGTGCAAAGATACCAAATTATTTACCAGTTGCTGCTAACTTTCTTGTAAAAAAGTGGAAGAGAAATGCCTCATCTAGTAATTATCTTCAGTTATTCTGCTTCCAATAAGGAATACAAAGATTTTTCCTGGGATTTTGGTCAACAGAGAAGCATGGAGGAAAAGAAAAGGCAAATTCATGACAGTTATAGCCAGAACTCAGGTGAACCATTAGAGTTTTGACTAGTCTACTTGAGAAATGAGAAAGTAAAGTATATAATTTTTTCTAAGGAAGAATAAGCAATCTTATGGCTTAAAATCTCCTGACAACCCTAGATCCTTTCAGGGTTTTTGCAGTGTGTTCTAGCTAAGATGTGGAACTTTGACTGTCTCAGGAAGATTTCTAAGCAAAAAACACAAGGACCTCATGGAAACTACAGATGAGACATTACTGCCATTGAGCTATCACTGCCTTGTATGGGCTTTACACTGATGCTGAAAAAGATCTGTGAATAAATTAGAATAAACACACACACCCAAAATAGCAAATTCTTACAGTATGCCTTGACAGTTTTGAAAACTCTCTTGGGCCTTATTTTGAAACTGGTTAAGAACTTAAGCAGTGTTATTTTGGTAATGATACCTGTCCTACATTAAGGTAAAGACCTTTAAAAAAAACTCACAACTGTATATGTCAAATCCAAACTAGACAAAGGAAATGAATCCTATAGCTTCAAACAGAAAGCAATGAAACTGTGGCAATTCAAAGGATCCCCAAAGCTAAAATAGATGGTTTCAGTAAGGGTGATGCTTCTGCTAATATAGGGCTTTAAGTGTACTGAAAACTTTGAAAATTTGTTTGCTAGAGCTGCATATAGCCACCACTTGACTCAAAATTAAAAATAAACATGCCTTACATTTTGAGTCCCCCAAGCCCTCTGATTCTTTACTCCCTACTATAATAAATGACTGCTTTAAGAAGAAAGATGGCCTGAAGTAAATTCTAGATGTACCTGACTCTAAGAAGGACCAAAGAAGTCTTATGCACCTGGCAAGATATTCTGCAAATGTGGGAAGGAAAAACATAAACTTAAAGACTCTGTTGTAGAGCTGGGTGGCTTATGAAATATGCTCAGTTAGGTTAGTCTGGGACCCTGGGGAGCATAATTTATGCCAATTTTGCATATTTGTGGGTTGAATCAGTGTCTCAGCAGTTATGGCACCTGCCTGGCATGCACAAGGATGCAGGTTTGAACTACAGCACCACAGACACAGTGAAGTTTCACAGCAATGAAAGCCACATGAAAAATTAAATAAAATTGATTCTCTCTCTCTCTCTCTCACTTTGTCCCTCTGTCTCTTTTTAAAAAATTACATATTTCTCATCCTGTTGCTCAGGATCCTGTTCATATAATAAACTTAAAAATATGCTGTACATGAAAAAATTGAACAGACTTGGATACAATTAGTTAGATTTATCATTGTGGTTGACAGACTGTTATACTCATGGGAAAATTTGCTCAAAGTCAAGATGGTGTTGAATCAATGGATGAATATTGTCATTAGATAATTCTCCATGTGTCTTGTATGTTTTTGCACTTTTGAGAACATAAAAAAAGACATCCATTGTTCTGGAACATCATTTCAAGCATGTATGTATACCAACAGACGTGGAAGAGTGATGTCACCCTACAAAGTAAAAACTGTATTTACTGTTCAGTATGACAAAGGTAATGTTTCCTTTTAGAGTAAAAGTTTATTGTCTATAATAAAATACTCAGTTTCCTAAGCTTGAACTTCTATTCTAATGTAAGCCACTATGTCTACATGGGTACTTAGCCTATTTAGCACTGTCCTGTGGAAAATTAGAAAAATGCTAATGATCTGACCTATTTCTGTAGCAAATAAAGTCCTTTATTTCTGACAAGGAATCTCTTGTCTTCTGCCAGCATGCATAAAACTGCAGCAAGCTAAATTGACACACTGGTAGAATTAAACTTCAGATCTTTCTAAATTCTTGACAAGTAAAATATCTCTAAGGTATTCTAATTATGATTTCATTTTTATTGTATGGAGAACAGGAAAGAATTCTTCAATCTATAGATCTATTAATTACCATTTTCAAGGGATTCTAGACTTTAAAGTAAGTGAATACATGAAGGTGATTATATAGGGAATAATTCAGTACAGTCCATAAGAACATTTCCAATTTCCACCAAGGGGATATTACTCAAAATTTTGGAGAAACCAAAAAATTATGCAAAATCCCAATGAAACAAATTAAATATCAATGGTTATAGATAGTTTTGAAGTCTATGGATTGTTTAACTGACAACTCTTGTTCTACATGACTGTCATATTCTTTCTCTTGCTCTTGGAGCAGAGAATTTATATACTGCTTCCAGGTGAACATTCTGACACCTTCTAGGAATAATCCAAGCAATATTGTCTTACTGAATTCTTGAAAATCCAAAATATTAAAAGCTATAATACTATGAATAAATTCGTAATTGTATAATGATATATTGCAGATCTGGATTCATGCCTCAAATATATGCATAAGCTAATATTGAATTCTTATATGAATGTAAAAAACAAAAAGTTTATTTCAACATTTAAAAGTATGTGTAAGAACTGAATAATGAAATTGTTAATAGTCATTCTATGTCTGTGGACATTAATGCAGCATTTTGCATGTCATTTCACATGAGGTTCAGAATGTCAGGTGGCCAAGATGTATAAAATCATTATCTATTTACAGTAAGTTATACAACCATTTCTGAGGCATATGTGTAATAAAAAGTAGTAAAAATGGTTCATCACACTAAGGAAATATCTTTTGATATTGCCTTACTATTTTAATTCTGATGTTTCCTTCTGAAATGGATGTGTAAAATGGGAAAAGAACACTTTCTTCAATAAAATGGTGTTGAAATTTGAATATCTACAAGAAAAATGTAAGATAAAATGAAATTGGATAGTTATCTTACATCATACACAAAAAATCAACTCAAAGTATATTAAAGGTTTAAATGTAAGACCTGAAGTCACAAAACTCCTAGAAGAAAATGTACAGTAAAAGATCCATTCCATTGTTCTTAGCCATAATGTTTGAGTTATGCCCCAGAAGCACTGGAAACAAAAATGAAAATAAATGAACAGGAATACATTAAACTAAAAACTTTCTGACCAGCAAAATAAACAATGAACAAA
The DNA here is from genome assembly GCA_004027875.1 of Aplodontia rufa. NCBI lineage: Eukaryota > Metazoa > Chordata > Mammalia > Rodentia > Aplodontiidae > Aplodontia > Aplodontia rufa. Next base: position 25,236 of record PVKS010018942.1, read on the forward strand.
ATAAAGGAACAGCTCATTAAATGTGAGGATTTTTATAATCTATGTATTCAATAAAGAGTTAATATCCAAAATACATAAAAAGATTCAGAACTCAATAGCAAAAGTAATAATGATAACCCAACTAAAAAGTGATCAAAGAACTTGAACATTTTCCCAAGGTAGATGTATAAACAGTCAACAGATATATGAAAAGGTACTCAAAAACACATGGGAAAAATGTGATAAGAAAAATATTTGGAATTTCTTCTTTTCCAGTATTAGGGAAAAGTCCTAAGGGTAGTGAAAGGTTACAAGTTTGTAACTAAATCCCTGCTGAGTACAGTAGAACACAGAATAGGAATAAAAAAAGGAAGCCAGCTCTCCAATCCCAGCTGCAGGCTGATGAATCAGTCAGTGATTAATTGTTGCTACTAGTAATTGAAATAATCATATTTCAGAGAGAAAGAAAAAAAATGTTTGGTCTCTAAAATGTATTGCCTAAAAATATAATTGTTGTGATATTATTGGACTTTTAGAAAAGAGATATAAAAACCTTAATTTAAAACTTAAAGTGATGTGATTACTAAAATCAACCCAGCATCTGGGATTGGGTGTTGAAAACTCTCCTCTAAGTGTCAAAATCAATGATGCTATTCAGACCAGCCACTTTACTTTCTTAGAGATTTTTATTTTAAACAGAGGTTGTTTTATGGAGAACATGCCATAAGGTAGAATGTAAAAGAAACACTAATTAATGAGCATTGTCTTGTTTAAACAATGTCAGTAAGCTCACGTTTGCTCCATCTAAAAATGTGGCTTGTGTATTTTAATTAATGTTAATGTGAGTTGATTAACAGATTTATAATGTCTTAAATTCTTTACCCAAATGACTCTCCTCCAAGGATTTTGTAGTCACTGGCTGCAAGGAGTTTATTCTTTAGGTATATAGCATATACATAAAATGTTAGCAATGATACGTAGAACACACGAGCACTAGAGGAAAATTCCATTAAGATGGAAATATACATTTACTGAATGCTTTATCACTTCTGGCCCTCTACAAAGTTCTTTTCATAGCTAATCTCTACAACTATCCTGAAATTCGGGCATTATATTTATTTTAAATGAAGAATAAATAGGATCAGAAAGGCTAAGTGATTTACTCAATTCCACACTACTGGTGTGTAATAGAGCCAACATTCAAATGTAGTTCTCTTTCCATTTGATTCCAAAAGAGCAAAGAAAGAGAATAAAAAGAAGAAGAAAAATCAGTGTCACACTTTAAAAACTTGGTGATAATAAAAACCTAAGATAATAACTTTTCTAGACTGGAATAATTGTGATAAAAATGGCATAGAAAAATGAGTTTACTGTGGAATTTTATTTCTGAAGTGATGCTAGGATATATTAAAACAAATGTTCCAATAATCAGAAGAGATAAAAGATTCCATTTCAAAAGTAAATCAAAATTGAAGATGTAGATATGTTAGTTAGTATTGTAATGTGTAAATAAATGAGCAACTATGCTCTTAATTCCACACCACTAGGTGATGCCATTGTGAAGTTTAAAATCTAGAGTATGATGAATTGTCACCAGATTGCTGCAAAAGTTCCTCTATTGCCTCTGTGCATATGCTATTTCTCTCTCCTGTGTTACAAACTGGAACTATTCCTTGTCTCCTTTCATCTGGGTTGGCTTTAGACTTGATTTGATCAATACAAGGTTATGGAGGTGATGCCATGCTAATGCAAGCCCTGGCTTCAAGAGACGTGGCTGTTGCTATATTCATTCTATTGCTATCCTGAGGCTCCTGACAAGGAAATCCAAGTTGTCCATCTGGAGAAAGAGGTCATGAAGATAGAGGGATCCTAGCCAGCAGCCAGCTCTAAGGTCTCTGACACATGAATAAAGCTGTCTTTGATCCTCTAGCCCAGTTACTGCCAGAAATTACTGAACTTAGCTGACAATATACAGAGCAGAGATAAACCATCCCTGGTAAGCCCAGCTCAAATTCCTGAACCACAGAATCATGATAAATAAACCACTAAGTGTTAAGACCATGTGTTACGCAGTGCAGAGAAAAGAAAGAACATGACTAACAAAAATTAATTGAGCAAATATTTGTTTTTCTTTCATGACAGGTAATGAAACATTCTGTTAAGAAACATGAAACAGAACTTAAAGATGGAGAGCTACCAAAGCAATGTTAGAGAAATGTTTACATAGAGGGGTCAGAGATGTCTCCCGGAGGAGGCAAACGTTGAGCAGAAAAGGAAGTTAAAGAACTAAATGGATAACATGATGGAGCATTAATAACAGAAAATCAGTAATATCCAAATGTTTGCATGATACATCCTAAGCCACATATCCACAACCAAATTCACCATCTGTTACTGCTGTCCAAATAGAAGGCCCTTCCTGTCAGTTCTTCTTTTGCCTGTATTATTATTAGTATTTGAAAGTCCATTCATATATCTTCTCCAGGAGACCTGCCTGATTTATCTGATCTGGATTAGTACTTTCCTCTATGTTATCCTAAACCCCTGAATTTTCTTCAGTGAGGGTTTAGAATACATTAGGCAGCCTTCTTCCCCGCAAACCTCACGCAATGAAACCGATCTCTTCCGAGCTCAAACTGAGACTGCAGTCTCTGTATCCTCTGCAATAGGTGACTCTGGGTTAAAAGCCAGTGCTTTGTTGCCTGTGTCTACATTGCATTCATCAGCCCTCACCTTTGTTCTTCTATTTATCTCCCATTGGATGACTAAAATTTAGATAGAATCAAGAAAAATATTCCCGACCAATGGCTGCTTAATCTATCAGTGAGAAATAGCAAGCAAACAACACTTCTATCTAGGAGAAAACATGTTGTGCTTCCTTTAGGAAGGAAAACAAAACGGCAGATACAATCGCTGCACAAAGGACGGGAAAAAAAATGGAAGAATTCTAAGAGTAGCACCTGTCAAATGGAGCAGCAATGTGTACTGTTTGAGAAAATAGGCTGGCGACTGTCAAAATAAATAATAAACCTTCTAGCTCTCACTAGTTACTGAACCACACTGGAAGATTTGAGGTACGCATCCAACAAAACGCAAAATTGAAAGGAAAATTGAAATGGTCGGCACAACCTCCTCACAGCTAAATTTCAAGTAATTTTGGAAAAATTGAAACCATTCACCGGGTTCCACGGCAAAGGGAAAAATTCCAAAACCTTCTGATTGAGAATTCTGCTTTAGTTAGGAAATTATATCGTTTCTCATGGAGTGCCAAGAAGTTGGTTTCTGCTTTTTCAATACTGAAAAAATTCAGCCGTGACTGTGAAAGTCTCTGTGCAGACATTCAGCTGACTGCCACTCATATCATCAGGGAAGAGCAGCTAGAGTCGGACCCCTTTGTACGCAGAGTGGGGCAGACTAAGGAAAGGCGTGCATCCAGGGAAAGTCCAATTTTACTACTTTCTATTTCCATGTTTTTTTTTCCAAATTAGGTGCCTAATTGCCTTTAACTACAGCTCCTTAGATGGATATTATTTTCTATTACCCACAAGCAATGTTTTCTAACATTACTGTATATCAAAATTGGCCAAGTGCTTTCTGATAATGCTGTGACTATTCTAAGTTCAGTTTCTTTTAAATAAGTGTTGCTTGATGATTCAAAATGTTTTGATAAATTCCTGTTCTAAAATTAACAATATATCATGAGTGGAAGAGTACACCATCAGTGGAAGAATTTTAATCATCTCAAAAATATAGTACTTTAAAAGTCATATTGATTCAGAAACTCCACTTATCTTTCAAGTTCAAAGTAGCAGAGGTGTAATTTGCTTGTCCCTCTGCCTGACTCCTTTTAATTGTGGCTTTGTTACCAAGCTAAGCTATTCTGTGTTTTTCCTAAGTCATAGTGAAAGACAGGAGGCAAAATACAAAATAGAACATCTGCTCATAAAGAGAGGCCATTTCTAGATATTATCTAGCCTACAGGAATGCACCATGCTTTCTTCTTTAATTTTATTTATTTATGTTCTTCTATTATTGATTCCCACCTTATCTATTTTGTGCATTATATGTATTGAATTAGTTCCCAAACATGCTTTTTCTAAGTATTTTATTACTGTTATAATCAAATGACTTGAGTTATGAAATAAAAATATCAAACCTGAAAATGTGATTTTAATACTTATTTATTTCTAACCAAAAATAATTTGCGAAAATCTATAATTTAAAAAACCCTTTATGTAAAGAAGCCAAATAACTACATAGCAAAAAAAAAAAAAAAAAAAAAAAAAAAAAAAAAAAAAAAAAAAAAAAAAAAAAAAAAAAAAAAAAAAAAAAAAAAAAAAAAAAAAAAAAAAAAAAAAAAAAAAAAAAAAAAAAAAAAAAAAAAAAAAAAAAAAAAAAAAAAAAAAAAAAAAAAAAAAAAAAAAAAAAAAAACAACCCAATTGAACTATAGGCAAAATGCCTGAATAGAAATTTCTCAAAAGAAGATGTATAGATGTTAAAAAGTAAATGAAAAAATGCTTAATATCATTAATCATCAGGGAAATGAAAATTAAACCCACGATAAGGCATCACCTAATAGCTCTTGGAATGGCTATTGTCAAAAATACAAAAGATAATAAGGATCCATAAAGATGTGGAAAAACAGGGAACTCAGACAGTCTTGGGAATGTAACAGTGTACAACTATTATGGAAAGTAGTATTAAAGTTTCTAAAAATATTAAAAATAAACTACAGTACAATTCAGCAATCTCACTACTGGTTATATATTCAAAGGAAGTTAAATCGGTTATGTGGAAGAGACATCTGCATTCTCATGTTTACTGAAGCATTTGCAAGCACCAGGATCCGGAATTGAACTAATCAATGAATGAACTGATAAAGAAAATGTGACATATTTACACAGTTGAATACTATTTACTCACAAAAGGATGAGTATCCTGTCATTTGTGACAACATGGACAGAACTAGAGTTCATTGTGTAAAGTAAAATGAGCCAAGCATGGGAAGACAAAGGCATCATCATGATCTCCTTCATAGTGGAATTACAAAAAGTTCATCTCTCAGAGATAGAGTAGACTACTAGTCACCAGAGGATGTTGGGGCAAGGACTGACGTTAGGGAGATGTTGATTACTCAAAGAATACCCACAAATAATACTTAGGTGGAATAAGTAGGAAAGATCAATTGTATAGCATAGCGAATGTAGTTGAGTATTATATATTCTTGAAAAATGCTAAGAAAATAAACATTAAATGTTGTCACCACAAAAATTGTAATGCTGTTGGTAATGCATAGATTAATTAATTTGATTGGTCCATTTCACAATGTATGCATATTTAAAAGCATTATGTTGTACACAATAAATAGGTAAAATTTTATCTGTCAATTATAAAAAGACATATCTTACTTGTCTACAATTTTCATTCTCCAATATTTTGATAGCTATATTTATTAAAGTAAAAACTCAATGCTTATATTTCAATTATACCATTAATGTATGAAATCAAAATTATCCCAGATATGTTGGTAATATGTGGCTGTCTATGTGTCATAAGGAGTGAGCAGTCAGCTATTTTGAAGCCCATGACTCATAAATGGACTGAATTCAGGATTCCTTTACCTCTTTCCCAGTGATTTCAATACACTAGGATTCAATACCCCATTTTGTTGATACATCCAACCCAGTCACCAACATGTCAAAGGAATCTTGCACTTCCTGCAGCAATTACTCTGCTTGGCAGGACTCTTCTCTGAAGCCCTCCGTAATCATTATTCTGGCTGCTTCTGAAGGGTCAGTAACGTGTCTGCCAGTAAAGTGTTGTCTCCTTCCATTTCCTATTCCCATAACCACAAGGAGTAGAAGCAGTTCCATGGTTGAGGAAAGAGAATTTGTCCATTAATAACCACACTAGTCTAGCAGCAAAATCCCCTGTTGATGATCTGATCATTTTTAACTTGGACTACTATAACCACATTCTGTGCTGTCTCCAAGACTTTATTCTTCTCTCCAGTTTAAAATGATATGCACTCTGCAGAACAAATCATTTTAGATGCATTTAAGTTATACCTATGGGAAGGAAGAGCCTGGACTTGGCAACATAGCATACAGAAAGTGTGGTGTGGAATTCAGAGACATGTGTCTAAAGGAAGTATTTAAATGTACTGTATGATGACAGAGACAAAGCTTAGTAGTTTTTTGCACTCTGGGAATCCAGAAATCTCAAGATCTTTTTACAACTCCAATTAGTACTTTTGACAGATTATAGGAATTTTCTCTGCTTATGATCCATCTTGTTACAAAGTATTTAAAATGTCTGTGTAATTTCTCAAGCTGAAATACTATCATGCTACTGTTTACTAGCTTCTGCTTTGAAAAAGCCAAATTAGCAAAGAGAATTTTTAAGAAGGCCTGGAGCAAAAGGTACATTTTCCACCAAACTCTGCAGATAAGAAAAGAGTAAGAGGAAAGTGAAATGGTGTTAGAAAAAGCAATTGTCTGTTCTCTCTGGAAACTCTAATATCCTTACGTCCAAGACATTTTTGTGGCTTATATTTTGGAATTACTATAGCACTGAAAGAAAGAGTTAATTCATTACCAAAAGGTGAGCCATTTCCTGTCTACTCAATTGTAGAATCAGACTAAGTACTATTTTATCAAAGGAACTTTGGCTGTCACCCAGCATTAATCATTTTCAGAACAATTATGATCTACTTTAGACATAAGACTGATGGATCGTTATTTCCAGATTCCACTTTGGCAACTTTGAGCCTTACATCATATATAAGATTAATACTAAATACAGTGCTTCTCCAAATTGTCTCCTTTCCTTCTTTTTGTCTCTTTTTTTAAAAAAGGCAATTAATTACATTCACGTTAGTGAGCCTATGTGACTGCCAATGCTAGCTCAAATACTGTTTGCATATAATCCTACACAGATGTGGAGCCAATAGGGATCTGAATGACTGTGTGCTTTTACACATCTTTTAGCTAAATTAAAAATCCAAAAACTAAATCTTGTGTTCTGGGACAGCATGTGAATTTGACATTTCCTGGCAGCTATTAGAACCACAAACCAGAAAAAAAAATTTAAAAGGACCATATTCATGGATTGAAGAAGTTTGTGACTGTTAAATTCTAAATATTTACAATCTCTTTTATCCTTGAATACAATATAATGATTTCATCATTTTAATAGTACCACTCATCTGTGGTTGCATCTCAGCTATATTTTGGAGACATGCATTTTAAATAGTTTGAGTCTCTTTAACTGTTTCAAAAATTCCAAGAATAAAAGAAAATATATAGCAAAAGTTTAAGGCATTGAAATCATGGTTTTAGTTTTGATTTACAGCTTCTGAATCTTGAACTATTTACCAAACTTTGCTTTAAATGTTCACTTAAGAACAGATATTTATACAGACAGAATTATTCAGAGGAAGGTCAGTCACAGATTCCAGGCATCTGCTTGTAAATGCAGGGCTGTGCACACAAATATGAATGGGGCAACTGAGTGAATGAACCAGGACAAATTCGGAACATCCACTACAGAGCATGGAAGCAATATGCCCTACTAAAATTTTACTGAAAGCTTTGTTGTATGTACAAAACTGTAGTATTTTCCCAGAAATGCAAATATTTGGTCCTTTATCTTTCTTTTTAAAGACTCCTAAAAATGCCTGAATGTTATTCCACTCATTCAGGAATGAAAATGGAGTTTGTATATTTTAGTAATACTGCTCTCCATCCCCACTCAGTGGAGGATGGAAACTAAATCTGTTTAACTTTAACAGAAATGTAAGGACAACATTAACTGGCTCATTTTGTATTTGGCTCTATTAATCACAGATTTTTTTCTATATTAATGTTTTAGCTTTTACATAGCAAAAAGTACTGACAGACATAGGAATTATCAAAATAAATCTGCAGTTACTTCCTCTCATGAAGGATATGATCTACTACAATTCTGTACTAGTGCTTTTGGAATGCTCAGTTTTTAGTAGGAGACCCCCCAGATTATTTCATAAATTATTATCCTAAAGTACCTGTCTACATTGTGTATAATAACTTTTTTGGTTATCTTTTAAGCCATAGTTTATGTTATGATAAAGTTAGGCCAAGGGATATTTTTTGTCTTATAAATGCTGATCCTTAATGAATGCAAAAGAAAATCATGTGCAAAGGAGCAATGTTGCTTTCCAATCCACAGGAGAAAAATATAGAGAAAGATAGCATGTGCATACACACAGAGAGACTCACACGGAATTAAATGTAATGTTGATAAAATGAAGAGGCTATAAAGGAATTAGGCTGTAAGTAAAACAAAGCAAATATTTAAAACAAAACTAAAGCCCTTATATTTGTAGGCGTTACAGCTCAATTATGTTGCCTATACTGCAGTAACAAAATCTGGTCTGCAGCAATTAAAAAATGTGCTTGAAATAATATAAAAATCAAAACCAACATGTAATGAGAAGACAGGACAGCACTGAAGTTCTGGCAAATGAGAAAATAGAAGCAGCACCCTGGCTTTGCCTTCTAAGCGCCCTAAGATTACTGAAAGAACCAAAAAAATAAAACAGTATGGGAAAAACAGCTTTCAGCTACCTTGGAACACACTAGAAAATTACACAAAGGGGATAACATTTGGACACATTGTCAGAGACTAAATAAGGGCTTTTTGGGTGGAGAAGAAAGTAGTTTTCCAAACAGAGGGAGCAGTATAATCATATATGAATGAGCATGAAAGATCACAAAATCTTCATTAAACTTCGGTCTGAGATGGGGAAGTGGAAATGAAGTGAGGGAGAGGTAGCTGGAAAAAATACTAACATAATGGAGCCATATAAATGGTGATCTGATGATTCAGATTTCATTGCCTAGTTGGAAAATTCGTAGATATTTTTAAGTGAAAATGTATGTGTACTGGACATTAAACCTAGGGCTTTATGCATGCTAGACAAACATTCTACCCACTGAGCAACATCCCAAGCACACAGTGCATATTTTTGGGGAAAAATTAGCATCAAGTCAGAAGTGTGGATCTATTGCAACGGATTTTTAGCTAGAAAGATCAGAGATAAAAAAAAAATGACTAGAAGATTAGTAGACTTATCCAGAATGAAAATATTAACAATCAATGTTAATTTAGTTGTCTTGAAAAAGGTAAAGGAGGGGTTGGAGTGATAGCCTGGCATGTGCCAAGACCTAGGTTCAAACCTCAGCACACATTACTGTCAGAGAAACAAAACTAGATGAAAAAATAAATAACATTGATTTTGATTCTCTCTCTTTCTCTTTCTCTTAAAAAAACTAAAAGATGTGTTTCAAAGAGAGCAAAAGAATGAAACAGAATTAATATCTGGTGACTATTTAGAGATGCAGAGAACATTATTTAGGGTTCTCCAGAAACAATAGAATCAATAAGATATATATTTGCATATATAAGAACAGTTTTATTATAGGGGTTATGGGAATTGGCTCAAATGACTCTGGTATTCAAGAAGTCCTACAATATTGCATCCACAAGCTGGATTCATAGGAAAGCTGGTAGTGTAATTCATTTGGAGTCCAGGTGCCTGAATCAGGGGAATCATGGGTTTAAATCCAAGACTGAAGCCAAAATTGTGTTTGGAGGAGGGTGGGAGCATTAGTATACAAGTCCCAGAGTGCAACAGCCTACAACCAATAGCTCGTGTCCAAGACCCAGCAAAGGTAGACATCCAAACTCAAGAAAAAAAAAAAAAAGAATTTGCCTTTCCTCTGCTTTTCTGTGCTACTTATATGCTCAATATAGTGAATGATGCTCAACCACATAGATGAAAGAGGTCTTCTTTATTCAGTCTAAAGATTCAAGCACTATTGTCTTCTGGACATACCCACACAGAGACACCCAAAAATGTTTCACCAGCAATCTTGCATCCCTCTGGCCAGGAATGTTAATGCATAAAATTAATCATCATAGCTTCACTCCTTGTCAAGATGAAACCCATTTACAACCCCTTAAATTGCACCTAATTCCAAATAAAAATAATACCAAAGTCACATTTCTACTTACCACAATACAACTATCCTGAACTTCTTTGACTGTGAAGTAAATTCTTCGGTCAAAAGCAATGCCATGGGAAATACTATAATGGAAGATCAAGAAAAATGAGTTGGAGCTTATTAAAATTATTCACAAAGAAAAGATTAACAACTTATCCTAATTTAGTTGGCACCCAAAAAAAAAAGGCAAAGAAGGGATTAGCTTTAAAAAAAAACAGATGTGGTAGAATTAATAATGTCAGATAATCATTTAAAGACTGGGAATATAAGAGAACTAATGACATGTTGGTATGTGAGGGATATCTAAAGTATACAATATTTTAAGTCTCCAAGCAAGTGTTTAAGTCTCTACCAGTATGAAAGGTATTCACAGCGCTAGTGTGATTCCTTGTAATGTTTTCTAATAACTACTTTATTCCCTATTTGAACATTCTTGCCCACAGCATGCAAGAAAAGTTTTTTAAGACATGTAAAACAGATGTAAGCTAGTAATCCCTTACCTTTACTAATTTCTGAGAAGGAATATGAAGACTTTTCTACCTTCTTATCATGCTCTCCTTTGGACGACACTCAGTTAAGTCATAGGACTTGGCAGAAGTCTTTCTTATGTGACTGATGGAGTGCCTATGAATCACCACAACCTGCATTTCTCAAGGGTCTCATTTTTCACCCGATTCACAGATAGATTTTGCTCAAGGGTGTAAATGTTTATAGTAAAAACTTACTTAGCTCATTTCTTTGCATCCTTCTGTTAAGTGCATCTCTGTGTTGAATGCATGACCTTAACATTTCTGCATTATTTCTGTTTGAATATCTGTGATATCTGAAGAAGGAGGAAGTAAACCTAATTAATTCCCATTTATAACATACAGTTCTGTCTCCTAAAAGTATGGATGTTTAATAAATGTTTTAGTGATAACAGAATAATGTATCTTTCCTAGGTTGCATCCCATTCTGCTGAACCAAGAGAAGCATACATTGTACTGGTTTAGGGAGAATGAATGTAATTCCATGACAAGTAAAATCAGGAGGAATTTTAAAAACCCATCCATCTACCTAATGACCAAACTTCAGTGACAAAGATTTGATCATTCTAGTGGAATTTGTGAGTGAAAGTACCTTTCATTTTAAAACATTTAAAAAATTCAAGGAAATCTAACTACCTCTGTTAACTCGATGGTATCAAGACATTTGAAGCAACCTCAGTGGACTGAAAAAAAAGGATACTCTATATTTTCACTTTAAAACAAATGAAAACATGATATTTAAATTAGTTCAAACTTGGTTCTTTTTGCTTCCAATATGTCACACAAATCAGAAAATTTAAGTCAGATATTCACACACATACTATACATGACAATCAGTTTTTGTCTACATACTTTATCTCCCCTTCTGAAAAATAAATCATTCTTGATGATTTATTATTTGAAAATACTATTATATTTAATTTCATACATGTAAAAACTGCTAGTCATTTTACTTTATTGATGCAAATTTGAGAATAAATCATTTTAAGTAGTTTATATATAGATTTGATTGTTTAATTTTACTTGTACTTTAACCATTTTGTTGAGATATGATTGAAATACAAGACAGCTATGTACAAATTGATGAGTTTGAAATAAAAATACACCTATAAAATGACCTCAATAATCTAGTCATAAACATATCCATCAGCCCAAAAGTTTCCTCTCCACTTTTATTGTTATTATTATTTTATAAAAATAATAACTAACATGAGGCATATCCTGTTCACAAAATTTTATTATATAACAAGCAATTATTAACTGTGGGCACTGTGCTATACAGTAAATCTCTAGAACATGATGATCCTGCGTAACTGAAATACTGTATGGTTTCACTAATACCCAATTCCTCAGAGTATGGGAATATAATTGGTGCAGCCACTATGGAAAACAATATTAAGATTCCTCAAGTAATTAAAAATAGAACCACCATATGATGCATCAATCCCACCGTAGAACATATGACCAAAGAAATTGAAATCAGAATATTGAAGAAAGAATTGGACAACTACGTCAACAGCAAAGAAATGTGACATATATGTATGACAGAATTTTTTAAGTCTTGAAAAAAAAGAAAATCTTGACCTTTGCAACAGTATGGATGGACATAGAGGACATTATGTTAAGTGAATAAAGTCAGACACAGAAAGACACATACAATTAATATGCATTTCATTTTAACACCAATGCAAACTGAACCATGCTGCATCTAGAAGCCACTTGTTGAACATTTTGTTGCTGCATTAAGACTTCTGGTAGTCACATATTCATTATTATGAGCTCTGAATAAGGGGAAATTCTCAAAAACAAGGCAAAATGTAATTTCTCATTCTTACGTATTTCATAAACCTGTTCCACGTAGGATAACATATCTTGTCAAATAAAGAAGAATTAAAATACAATGTAACTCTTTATCCTAGTCTGTGTAATAATTTCATCTTCTTCAGTTCCCAGAGTAGAACAAGTTGCATTAGTTACTCTGGTGACTTATAAAAAGCACCTGAATATTTTCTTTCATTTTTTTTAAACAAAGAGGAACAGTGAGAGAGAGAGAGAGACAGAGAGAAATAATTTTTTTATTTAGTTTTCCACATGGCCCCCATTTCTCTGAGTCTTCCTTGTGTATGTGGTGCTTGGGTTTGAACTCAGTACTCGCGCATGCCAGGCAAGTACTGTAACTGCCGAGCCACAACTTCAGACCCCACCTGAATGTACTCTAATGAAACCTATTTTTGAAGAGAAAAAATATATCTAATTCTCTACTTTTTAGTATATATCAGAAAAAGGATGCTTAGGGCTGAAGCAGTGGCTCAGTGGTTTTGGAGCACTTGCCTGGCATGTGTGAGGACCCAAGTTCAAACCCCAGCATCACATAGACAACTAAGTGTCAGGGAAATGAAGGCCAAATGAAAAGCTAAATAAAATTTATTCTCTCTCTCTCTCTCTCTTAAAAAAAAAAGAAATAGGATGCTTATAATATCATTTATAGAGTTTTCAATCATAGAGTTTATTTTGTATATACCCCTGAAATACTTATGCAAAGTATACTTTCTAATTTTAGAAAATGTAGTTCTCATGTTATCATCTATATCTGTGTTCCTATAAGCTGGCTTTCTCCTTTGATTTAATTTTATCCATTGAAAAATTGCCTCTGGGGTTGGAGCGGTGGCCTAGCCGTTATGGTGTTTGCCTAGAATGGGCAAGTACAAGGGTTCAAACCCCAGCACCAAAATAGAAAGTTCTCACCAGAGGACATTGATCAAGCCAATGAATACATGAGAAAGTGCTCTAAATCATTAGTAATCAGAGAAATGCAAATGAAAACCGCATTAAGATATCACCTTACACCAGTCAGAATGGCAAAGATGAAGAAAATAAACAATAATAGATGCTGGAGGGCCTGTGGAGAAATAGGCACACTAACACACTGTTGGTGGAGCTGTAGACTGGTACAGCCCCTCTGGAAAGCAGTATGGAGAATCCTTAAAAAATTAGGGATGACTCCACCATACGACCCTGCTATTCCACTCCTGGGTATCTTTCCAGGGGACTTAGAATCAGCACATTATAGTGACACAGCAATATCTATGTTCACAGCAGCACAATTTACTATTGCTAGGCTATGGAAACAACCCCGGTGTCCCTCACAGGAAGAATGGATCCAAAAACTGTGGTACATTTATACCATGGAATATTACACAGCAATTAGAAACAATGACATTGCAGCCTTCGAGGGTAAATGGATGGTTATGGAAGAGGTCATGATGAGTAAAATCAGCTTAACCCAGAGATCTAAGGGTCGATTGTCTCCACTCATAGGTGGAGGTGGGGACTAGACCCTGGACAGTGAGAAAGCTGGTCTAGTAACATGAGTTAAATCCAGATAAGATGTAATGCTTTATAACCTAATACTTTTTTTAGAGTTATAACGGGAAGGGGAAGGGAGGGATAAGGGAGG